>JABWTJ010000304.1:0-145365 GCA_016801875.1 Solanum sitiens
AGAATTATCAATACATGCAAGAACACAATTCAAGAATTTCTTGATTGCTAGTTATACTTTGTTAATTACCCATGGTTCCCACAACCCTAGTTGTGGATTTAGTTACCCATGCAAGCAAGATCACAATTCATACTTTTTAATGAAGAAATCATGAACTTACTCAACAATAAGAAGACACTCAGAAATTCAACTTGAAATTGCAACCAAATTCTTCAAAAAGAATACGAAAATTGATTAATTGCCCATGTTTGCAAAACCTAATCTCCAAAACACAAAATAGAACAATAACATTAGTAGCTAACCTCAAAAATGAGGTTTTAATACCCTATATATAGAAAACATAGTCCTAAAGAAAAAGGAATTGAAATAAGGAATGTTTTGTCTAGGTACCCGACCTCAATCGACAACTTCACTCACGGACCGTCGATCAATCGAAGGTCCCTCGACTACCTCCGTCAGTCAAGACTTGGAAATATTTTGCTCCACCGCATATCACCCTTTCTGAATCAAACGACCGACCAGCATTACGGTCCGTCGATCCATATAGGGTCCGAGATGCTCCTCCATAGATCCATACATAGAATCTTGAAAAATTTAGGTAATGGAACCTTCTCTGAACCAATCGACGGTTTACCAGTACGGTCGTCGATCAATCGACGGACTGTTGTTTGCTCTCGTGGTTCCACACTTGGTCAGATTTCCCTAATCGTTTCCTATAGACTGAACTGCACATCGATGGTCACAAACTACGGTCCATTTATCAGATGACGGACCATCAATGGCCTTCGTAGATCATCTTCTGCAATTTTCAGCTACTTTCTACGATTTTAACCCGGACAGCTTTCCTGCAAAAAAAATATAAAACTTGTTTAAACTACTATAAAAAGGCTCTAAACACACACAAATCTTATGTAAAATGCATTGAAAATATCATGAAACCACAATACATCAGTTCTGCTAAATGGTGTATCGCAAAGTGTGCATGGCGATGCGCACTTTGCATCTTGAACTCATTTTTTCCATTTTTGCGCCTGATTGGTTATGCTCCTACCAAATCCTCAAATATCTGAAACTTAGAGGTTTTTATCAGATATCGAGATAAAATATACGTTTTAGTATACTATTTGCATTAAAATAAGACCTTAGATGAGTCCAATTTGAGTACTCATCAGGTACTCATTGAGATATTTGATCGTTAGTTCTGCATCTTGAGAACCAAAGAGGTTGCATCATTTAATTTCTTATGAAGGAATAAGTTTTTTGAAGAAGCTACTTGGGAGGCTAAAGAGGATATGAAGAAGAAATACCCACATATCTTTGCATCTGAGAGGCTTCAATCTAAGGTATTAACTTTCTTGGTACTCCTCAAATTGATATGTGCTATTGTGTTAAATCACATGTTAGGTGTTTGAGTTTGGTTTTATCTGTTCCTACCTCCAGTTCTGTTTAGAGTGATCTCATTCGAGGACGAATGTTCCCAAGGGAGGGATATTATAACACCTTGGTCTTAGAAACAACTATATCTTGAAAGAACTAAATTTGAAAGAGTAAAATTGAGATTTTGTTCAAGATACCCTTAAATTGTTGAGTGCTCTTTCCAATACAACAAAGTTTGCTAAGTTCTGAGTTCAGATGAAGAGGATATGGCCATTTTAGTACAACATGTCTAGTTAAGGAAAATCAGCTATTTTAAAGAGGGGTATTTTTGTCTTTTCCTTACCCCACTAGTCTAAACGTTTTCCCACCTAAGTTAAGGGGTCTAATCACATTAATTCAATTGTGATTCGTTCAAAATTATTCATGAAAGAAGGGCAAAGTTCCAGACGCGAAAAGAGGAAGTTTTCAAGAAATTCTTCAAGATTTCATGGATATCGCCGAGAACTTAATTCTTTCGAGGTATGTAAGCTTTCATAGTGTTGGATTTGTTATCCCTGACACCCTTCATGTAACATTTTACCCATGAATTCATTATTGAAGGTTGCTAATTACTTCTTGAGTTAAATTGAGAAATTGAGGTCTTTGAGTTCTTGTGGTGAGGGTTTTGCAAACCAATTGAGTCCCTTGATAGATTCTTTTATGGGTTTCATCAAAATTGTTTCACATTTGTGAAATTTTGTTAATTTGGATGATGAAACTTCTTTGGGTATGAGTTGGGTCAAGTTGGGAGAGGTAGAATAGATCGGGCATATAATTGCGCCCTAGTTCGTGTCGTGGAGACACTTAAGATTTTCAGTCTTCAAATAATCACCCCTATCTCCGCATCACGGAAAGGATACAGATTCCTCTGCCTCAAAAGTTAATTTCATGACTAAAAATTTAATTCACTCTCCGCGTAGCAACAATGTTCTCTAATTTGAGTCTTCACTCATTTCTTATCATCAACTATCTAAACTTCCTAAATCATTGAGATATCGTACATTCAAAATCATAACTCTTAAACGTTGATTTCAAACTAAAGTAAAGATTAAGATTAAAGTTAGATAAAGTCTTTTGAATCATTTTGAGATGTCTTCTACAAGTATTTATAACTTGTTTTAAGAATTTAGTAAATGTGTATGAAACTGAGGAAAGTTGAGCTCATTTTTCAAAGTGAGTATGAGGGGACTATGTATTCCCAACTATGTAACACTTTTACACCTAAATTGAGAGAAAAACTGATTTATAAATTAGCTTATGAGGAGTTTTGAGCATTATCTCTTATAAGAGAAATCTTTTGAATAATTATCTCAAATTGAGGAGGAGTTATGTTTTCTTTAAAAACATATGAGTATGAGCTATATATATTATTAGGAGTAGTATTGAGCACTTATATGGGGATGAGTTCAGAAAATTAAAATCCTCATAAACCATGTATGCCAACATGGGTAAATGATCAAACTTTTTATATGATTCATTATTGCATTTAAGTAAAGCTTAGTGGACCAACTTAGTTGAGGATGTTTTATACTTTGTCAAGGTATAAGACAGTTCTGGAAGGTGGACGAGTCATTGTATCATCACATAGCTAATAAAATTGGTTGTCGGTCAGAGAATCTCTCAATTAAGAGTAAAGAGTATATTATTGTATTTTTATATGCCTCAAGTTATTATCTATTGTTTTAAAAGCTTTCTTTATACTACATCTTTATTGTTGCTTTTATAATGAATTGAGTTGAGTATCCATAGTTGAGTTGAGTTAACTATCCTTGATTTGCATTGAGTATCCTTTGAATTGAGTTTAGATGAGGTGAGTATATTCTTCCTTTTTTTAATCACTTCCAGCTTATCTACGCTTTAGAGTTGTCCTTGCATGCTCGTAAATTCATTCTACTGACGTCATTTGTCCTTCATCTTTTTATGACGAAGATATAGGTATTAAGGGTCATCAACATGCACTTCACTGTTCTAGTTAGATTTGGTAAGCTTCATTGCTTCTTAAGGATTCCACGTTTATTTCAGTCTTATTAAGATGTCGTGGGTCTTTTTTCGGTGTCTATAATAGTTATTAGATGCTTCATAGATAGTAGTGTTTTGAGGAGTCATTCTCATTTCCATTGTTAATGTTTAAGACTTTAGTTGATTTTTTATGGTTAGTCTAATAATTCAAATATTCAAAGTTGTTTATCTTGATAGTTTAAGTTAATCATTGAAAATTGAGGTCATATATTGTTAAGTAAGTCTTTCATTGAATATTAAGCCAGACCAAGGGTTCGCTTGGGGGCCAACAATGGTTTTTTAATGTCGGACATGTCCAGGATGTAGGCACGGGGCATGACATGAATCACTAAAGGATGCAGGTCGAATGGCATCAATACATCTAAATGTATAAATATTTAATATATCCAAGGTGAAATATCTCGATGAAAGTACTACAATAGATAACAATGTACTCAAAGTGAATATAAAGAAATAAAGTAGTTAAATAATTTAAAGATTTACAAAATACTTTCTCATATCTAAACTTAACATAATAAGTGATATATAAAAATACACTTAACTCTATTGAGAGAGTCTCTCACCAACAACAAGCACTATGAGCTACGTGATGATACAACATCTTGTCCATGTTGCCTGAACTATCCTATAGTGTATTGGGGTATAAAACCTATCAACTAAGTTGATCCACTAAGCTCTTCCCAAAACGATGGATTCATCTAAATATTATGATTCTACAACCATATTGGAAAAACATGGTTTATTAGGGATATGTGGTTTCTGAACTCTACCCTATATCGGTGCTCAATACTACTCCCAATAATATCTACTCTTGCTCGAATGTATAAAATATATTCTTTCTCTGCTTTGAGATAATATCTCAAACTATCCTCTTAAAAGAGGTAACTGCTCTGAAGTATCTCTAAAACTCATTGATCATTAACAAAACAAGATTTCTATTTGCTCAATGTAAAAATTCATTTTCGGTTAAGATAATTTACTCAAATGGGGCCTCTTTAAGAGGTTACTGCTCTGTACTAAATCTTTCTGAAAACTTTTTTAAGTTCTCTTAAAAAATATATTATAGTTATTCATGGACAAATCAAACATTTGGGAAATATTTAGTTCCCTTGTACTCTTGCTTATGCCTTGTTTAAGGTCTTTCTGAAAACTCAGTTTAAACAATCATGTTTTGTCTAAAATATGTTCAATTAGACCTCAATAAATACTTAGAACATAGGATTCATGTTGAAACACAAAAATGAACAATCAATTCAATAATCTCAATGCAAAATATAGCAACTCAATCTTCGGGAAACTGAATTCAATAATCAGTAACTCAAGAACTCAAAACTCAATATCAACTTCTCTCAAAAATACTCAAATCTAAGGAAAGAACCCTAGATTACTCATTTATTGATGTGAAAGTAGATGTATCGCGTGAGGATGAACTAGTCCAACAATATGATAGCCTTCCATACTTGGAAGAACAAATTTTTTGTAGAATTGATGCAACTCGAAGAATGCTTTAAACCCTAGAATTTCACCTCTTGAAACATTTCTCTAATGAATTGAAGTGTTAATGAACGTAAAAGAAGTGGTTAACACTTTTTAAGTCTTTAATTAGGTGCAATATGAATTTTCTTAGGATTAGAATATGGGTTAAAAGGACGTACTTTTAGTATCAAACACATAGAGGAATGACCAAGACGTCCCTAGCTTAAAAATTGACAGAGGGACCTTCAAGTAAAGTTTCATGGACCGTTTAAGGCTCCACGGTCCGTGAAACTCTTCATGGGCCGTATAGTCAATCGTGAACATTGTCTTACTGACAGGCCTTACCAAAATGGGTATAACATCTTACTTCAAACTTTAAGTGAGGCAAACTTGGTACTTGAGTTGGAAATAGGACTCAAATACCTTTAGTTTGATAGGTCACAGGACACCTATTTCATTATGTACTGAGAGATATGATCGTTTGAAGTTGATCCTTGGAAAATATCATATTAAAACTCAATCAGTAAGAAAACTATCAACTCAACTTTGTGCTAGGGGTTTCTTGTGGCCTTAATTCATATAAAATATCATTCCCACACTAAGAAATTGACCTTAACACCTAATAACAACTACCTAAGAACAACTAAGAATCACTCAGTATGATCTTATACATAAAGAATAGTTCAAGTCTTAGCTTTGAAATTTCCGAGGTCTTATATATATATATATATATATATATATATATATATATATGACCTTAACACCTAAGAACAACTACCTAAGAACAACTAAGAATCACTCAGTATGATCTTATGCATAAAGAATAGTTCAAGTCTTAGCTTAGAAATTTTAGTGGTGATATATATATATATATATATATATATATATATATATATATATATATATATATATATATATATATATATCAACAAATTGCATAGCCAAAAATAACATTTACATTCAAAATTCAAAACTTCACTACATAACTCAAGTTAGATTTTAGATGTTAGTGAATAAATTTTTTGGTGTAAAATTATATAAGGCTCTACTTATTTTAGGTAATGTTTTTAAAATTTCATTTTTTAACTACTCGGTCATGCGTGAAAGGTTCTTTTTGTGAAATTGTTTAACAATATAGTTTTTAGTTTATTACATTGCGAGGATTTTCTATTTAAAAATAAAGTTATAATTCTTTGTTATATGAATATATATAAGTTGAAGTCAAACAAGTTATGATTATCGAATAACCATACTGCAATAGACTAAAATCAAAAATGCCAAATGATAGCAAGTTAATTTAGTATGATAATGATATATTTTTTAGATGCCAAATACCAAAATTAACATACCAATTTTTAAAATATCGTGTCATGATTACCCCTACTCATGGTTATCATCATATCATATATTACTATAAGTGGAAAGAGCTTAACTCCAAATTTTATTTACTATTTTTCCCCTAAAATATTAATTAAATATTAATTAAATAAAAGTTTTATTTGCTGAAATTCTCAACCCTAATTAATTCTCCTAAAACATATAATTGATGTTTGAACAATCCTCAATCACTTTAACAGTCCCTTTTTTTCCAACTCCATTGCTTTAATTATCAGCTATTCTAAAACCTTTTCAAATATTGTACTGATCAATATAAATGTCTCCAACAACATGTCGTTGTCATATTATTCTATTTGTCTTTTCTTGCCACAATTAAATACATCGATCATTGCCAGGTAAAACAAATTCTCCTCCTTATCAATCAAAATTTTCTCTGCTTCCCTCGTAATGTTAATATATATGAATGTGAACTTATAATATTTAGTAGAGAAAATAAGTTTTTTTTATCGTTGTGTGATTGTCTTATTTTAATTTTGATCCTTAAGATACCTCATTATTCATATTTATCATTTAATCAATCAAACTAAGTGATTTTAGTTCTTCTACTAATAATGAATATCAATTGAAAGATATGTTACTACTATCAAGGGCAATTCCAGTACTGCAATAAGAAACATTTTTATACAAAGAACAAAAACTAAACATAGACCAAGTTTATAAATTCTTTCGTAATCATATTTCTCATACAAAAGTACACAACCATATCCCAACCCTCTCCCCTCTGTCAATTTAGATGTGAATTAATCCTCTAATACACGACTTTTTTGTGTTTGTCGGTTGATGAATAATATTTCTCTTTAGTTGTCTGTCCTCTTATATGAGGATACAATTTAGTCAGTCCTCCTACAACATATTAAACAACTTAGTGCACCTATAGAACAGAAACAATATCATTATGTTTGCCAATGAAATTCTATTGCAAGAGTGTGCATATATTCACACCGACATATACATACTCGATTAATTTAATTGTAACTTATTTCTATAATAATAATTGATGACAAAAGAATAATCTTTGTTTGTAAAATTTTGAGTTACAGAATGCCTAATCCTACATATAATATATTTGACATAAAGAAGAAAATTCCATTTCTTAACAAATCTACAAGAGTTATAATAATCAAATATTTGTAGTGTATTTTCTAATTGTTTTTGACAAATTACATTTTGTGTTGGTTCTACTTATTATAATGACATAAGGAATTATTCTTCTTTTTCTTTTCCAAACAATAGATGAAAGTGAAAATTCAAAATTGCATACAAATAAATGCATAGTAAGCATAAACTATCATACATAAAAGTCAACTCTTTAAGAACTGAAATGCATAATAATCAAATATTTGTAGTGTATTTTCTAATTTTTTTTGACAAATTACATTTTGTGTTGGTTCTACTTATTATAATGACATAAGGAATTATTCTTCTTTTTCTTTTCCAAACAATAGATGAAAGTGAAAATTCAAAATTGCATACAAATAAATGCATAGTAAGCATAAACTATCATACATAAAAGTCAACTCTTTAAGAACTGAAGTTTGCATAACTCAAATTCAAAATTAATTTATATATTCATGATTTGTTACATATTTTTGTATTAGATTTGTGTCATTTACATTTTCTATTCGAGATGTTTATTAATAGAGAACTTTAATTATAATAACAACTAAAATATTATTTTTTGACGACATGTGAAGATGAAGATTCTAACGTGTACACCATTATATTAAAGTACACTATAATGGTTGCTGGGTGTTTGAGCCACTAATCAACTATGTAAATAGACTTCTAGATTATTCTGACTATTCCAAGGGAGCTGAAGATTTCATTATTTAGACCAAAAAGCATTTGTGAGCACACCAAAAAAGGACCAATGAAACTATGATAGGAGTAGATTCAAGGTCAACCCATTACAATGAGGAGAAGATTTGGTAGATGTGGATGTAATAGAGAAAAGTGATGAGTGTGATGCCACATGTGAAGAACGTGAGTCATTTAATGACTCTAATTATTCGTAGGAAGAAAAAGATATGACTTTGATAAAATCATTGACTCTACTTTAGAATGGGTTGGCTTAATAAAAAAAATAGAAAAAATCAAGTTAAAGAAATACCAATGGATCTTGGAGTTACCTTTAATATGTTGGTCATATTTCTCAATGACAGTCAAGATAATGATTGTGTATTGTGCTACATCACTGTTATTAATTCAACTAAAGATCTGGAGGATCCAAAATTTAAGTAATTTGCACTTGATATGATTTTGAGTAATACTAAGAATTTAAGTGTGTATTTTAGGCACTTGTTGTGTTCTGAAAAAACATCAAGTTTAAGAAGAACCAAACTGCAAAGTAGAGGGAAATTGTTGTCAAATTGCAAATTATCATATTTACATCTATGTCTGATCAAGTTCAACTTTTCAAGATCATGAAAATAGGCCCCGACCATTCTTGTGACAATCATAGAAATAACAAGACTATTGACTCTAAATTTTTAACATAGAAGTATGTGGAAGAATTTATAATTATTTCAAGTTTAGGAGACAGACAATTCCCAACTTGTGTGATGCTGAGCTAATGAGCAGGAATCCAATGAGTAGATGCATTATGAAGTTGGATGAAAATCCAGAAACAATGGTGAATGGTAGAATATTTCTTTTTGGGACATTATATTTGTTTAGATTCTTGTAAACATAAATGAAGCAGATGTCAACCTATAATAGGGTTTGAGGGATGTCTTTTGAAAGGGCACCAAAATGAGAGTCTACAATTGACAAAAATAAGAATTGAAGGAAACAACACCTTATATCCTTTTGCATTCACATTAGTGGAAGGTGAGATAAAAGATACATGGAGTTAGTTTCTTATTCTTGTTGATGAGGACATATAAATCTCACAAAACTCTTCTGCACGGACTTTCATTTTTGATAAATAAAAGTGTTTAATTCCAACATTCATGAGATAATAATAGATGTTGCGCAGAAATTTTGTATGAACATAATAATTTTAAGATTTAAGGTGTTGGAGGACAAACATTGTAGAATACCTTATAAAAAGTTGTTGTAGCAATTATAGAATCTGAATTTTCCAAGAATATGAAAGAGATGTAGAAATTAGGTTCAAAAGCCTCGAGATGGTTTATTACAATCCCCATTAATTAGTCAATGATTTTTTTTCTCTGTACTCAAAATGTGATATGTTATTAAACCACTTGTGTGAGTCATTCAATATTGTACTTCTAATGTAAAAAATAAGTATATTTGGACAATAATTGAATCAATTAGAATCTAAATGATGTCCAAACTGCAAAAGAACAAAGACAAAATGACGAACTATTTTTAAAGAATCTGTCTAATAATCATGTTGAAGCTAGAAGAAAATAAGGCTAAAGTGACTAATGTATTTCCATTAAATCTGATCAAATCCGTTATCCAACTAAAGATATTTATCTTATGCTACTCTCGATTGATCTTAAAGAGAAATTATGTTCTTGTAAGATATAAGACCTACTAGAAATACCATAAAATCATGCTATTGTAGCTATATGGATTAAGAAGGATAAACCTAAATATATGTCCATGAATGCGATACAATTGATCAATACATGAAGATTTATAGTGCATCAATCTTTCCCATTGTCAAGTTTGAGCAATAGCTAAGATATGGATTGAACCACTATAATTCCACCAATATACAAAGCACAACTAGTAGACAAAAAAAACAAAGGAAGTGAGGGATTGATGAGAAAACAAAAAAATAAGATTTTTAAAAACTTAGATTAATAATAAAATCAAGACAACACACAGGAAAAAGTGTGGAACATGTGAAATTAGGTCACAATAGTAGATGCTCTGTTCTTATCAGAAGCAAACACTCTAAACTTCAACAACAACAAGTCCATCAACAAGTCGGAATGGAAGACCTTTCTACACCATATAATTCAAGAAAAATGAGTAGTCAAATAAATTGGTCTATTCAATTATAGTTTTCCACTTAATGATGCAAACGAACTAGTCAAACTAGTCAAAGATAATGATACTGGATTTTCTCTTTTCTTCTTGTAGGTTCTATGGACAATTATTGAGAATACAACATCAATGTAGTCCAACTCCACATTCACAAATGAATAAACAATAATTACCTTTCTTGTTTTCTACATATGTTGCTTATATCCAACCTCACTACATGACTTATTTTCCAAACTGTATATTGTAGGTCAATCAACTTAACCAATTAAGGGTACCACAAGAAGAAATTGGTGAGCATTCCATGGAAAGTACAAGGTAACTCTTCATCGAGATAATGTGACCATAATACAAACAAATATCAAGATTACAAAAAATACTTTTCAAAAGTAGCAAGAGATTTTAAAGTGACCCACGATGAATGAAGATAAATATTTTATAAATAAAGAAGTTAAAATAAAATCGATGACAACACTTACACAAGTTTAAATTAAGTGTTTTTTTATGATGTCGAAGTTGTTAAGGTTCATGTTCATGGATGATTGTGTTTTTCCTTTTAAGACTATATTCAATTTAGATAGTTCACTTTACATTGTAAGTCTTCATATGAATAATTCAATATGGTGCAGAAAAAGAATTGTTTTGAGTCCACAAGAATAAAATGTATAAAATATAAGAGCGTCAATTATTTAATTCTCATGAGAATTTTTTGTAATTAAAAAAACACTACATCAAATTTAAGGTAAAAAAGATTAGTTTACACATTTTATTTAGTCTATCAACTCTTTCTCTATCTCTCTCTATCTTTATTTATTTATATATATAAATCTCATGTAACTATTCAGAAATCAAACTCCAGTTCACTAGTTATCTCCTTATTGATTTAGTTGTATATACATGAACCATTAAAAGTACATGCAAGATCCATTTTTGTTCTTGATAAGAGAAGATAAAGTTAAATCTAACATTCTAAGAAATAAGAAGTTTTACACCTCAAAAGTTTCTAAGTCCAGATTAGATCTTTAAAATTTTATAAAAATGTAAGTCGTCAAAATTATTGATTTATGGACCATAAAAGTTTTCACGGGCCGTAGATCTGTCTGTAAAACTAGAACTCAGAACTCAGGAATACTATGACTTCTACGAATCATAGATCATTCCCATTGGACCGTAGAAGCTCGCGTAGAACAAACCTTGAGAAATAAAAAACTTTCACCTATTTTGTGGACACTATATGGCACTTGGATTGTTCTATAGTCAATAGAAGACTTCCATATCTGACCTCCGACCATTTTTAACTTAGGGTCATGTTGATATTTTCCCACTCCTTTAATTTTCAGCATGTTCTAAGTTGAATTAAGGGTAATTTATCAGCTTAAAACTTTTATTCGTGCACAAGACTCAAAGTTTGATTTCTTCTTTCTAAGGTTCCTCTCAAGCAAGAATTAGGATTTTTCATCTTCAAGTCTCCATTCATAAATTCAGTCTAGTGACTTTAACAACATGTATATCGGGCTTCATCAATGTGTTTCCTTTCACCCTTTGAGTCCCCCAAAACCCTCAGATTTCAAAGTTTATGATCTCTCTAGAATGTAGGGTTTCCTTGTTTGGAGTATTTAGTGTAGTTCCATTTCTCTTTCATGATTAGCCTTTAATTGCATGTTTTGCTAGTAATTCCATGATTTAAATGGTGTTTCCATGAACCCTAATTATATAAGTATTTTGGTGACTTATAATTATGTAATTTCAGATTGCATGCTTTCAGATTATTTTTTATGATTTTAGATACTTTCACATAAAGTGTCTTCAGTATTGATCGAAACTATTAGCTTAAATTATGATTCATGAGATACCTAGTTTATCTGGTTATTGGTACAGGTCATTATTATCATATAAGTATTGTCTTTGGTTATTTGCATGTTTCCAATGGAGTTTTAATTAGTATCGAGCATAGTTAGGAACGAACGCTAACTTTCAACATCTGTTGGGTTCTTTAGTTGCAATCTCTAAGTTCAAGAACTACATGTCACCATAGAATTTAAGAGATCTCCCATCAGATTAGGTAGACTCCCTAGTGTTTATAGACATTAGCTTAGTGGATTAACATTAGCTCAGTGGATCCACATTAGGCTTAGATCAACCTTTATGCCTTCATAAAGTATATTGGACCCTTTTAATGGGGTAAACTCCATATACTAATTTATATGATAATCTGTCTATTAGTAGTACCTCCCATAATTCAGTCATTTCAAATCATTATATGGGCAAACAATATTAACATATTTCATGTTATTTACTTGGTCAATGCATCATGTATCTTCCATCCAACAAGTTTGATATTTATGTTTATCCTACAGATTCAGAATATTCAACATATTAACACTTACTTCCCACTAAATTTTTTATCTTTTATAGAAAAATCAAAAGATACTATATATAAAATCATACCCAAAAAGATAATTATATTCATGTCTATATGTTTCTCTTTTATATTTCAAGCATCAATCATCATTATATGACCATCTTCATCGCACATTTTGTTCTGATCCATGTCTCTAAGATCATCATCCTCACCAACATGACTCAAGGATGATATTGTCGATTCTAAAACAACATTGTTATCTTGAAATTCTCTACCACAAATTTCACCATTCAAAGTGACTTACAGGTCCTTTCCAATTTCATCTTCATCTTATTTCGGCAATTTATGCCGACAGAGTGGAAAAGTATTACTCTGATTCAACCAAGGGACAATACAATCATTATGAAAAAATTGCTTACAAGGTAATTAACTCGCTTCAGTATCAATTTCAAATTCCTTCAAACAAATCAAACATTTTTTGATGATTCATCAATTTTCACACTCGGAAGTGAGTTGAGAAATGATTTATGAGTCGAAGAAAGGACATGAGTTGGGTTAAGAAATTCAATATTGAGTTGAGTAAAACAACTTATACGAAAGATCATCGAAATCACTCTCATCGTTTTCTATTTCAAAATTGGAATAATCAAAAGTAACAAAATTGGTGGTGGAAAGGGTAGAATCATTAAAAGGTACACGTTGAGAAATAGGTGTATGATTGGCAATGGTGTAATTAGGGAGGAAGTGGCGATGAAAGCAACGAGGGAAACGAAAGAAAGAGCTGATGTCTAATGTGGGGGTTATATGAAAGGAATCGTGGCAATTGTAGCATCAGTAAGAACGAAGGTTACCGGTGGAGAGGGTGGCCTTGATCGACATGACAAACTTTTGGTTTCCTCTTACTCGATTTTCTCGAGGCACTTCTAACTTTTTCTTATTTTATTTTTTCAAATGAGTTTAAAATGTCTATTTAAATTGTTTTGTTCACGAATAGGTGGAATAAATGATCATTATCATAATTTTCTATAAAACATTATGTCATAAATATTATAGTTAAGGTCAAAAATATATTTGAATTTTATTCTATTTATTTATTGATTTGCGAAATATATCTTTGACTAGATTAAAATTTTAAAAAACTATTCTATTTTATTAAATGGCTTGCAAAACATATCTTTTACTAGATTAAGGGTGTGTTTGGTATCAAGGAACATGTTTTTCACGGAAAATAATCCTAGAAAATATTTTGTCAGAAAATAAGTTTATTTTAACTTATTTTCTCACGGTTGGTAGTTTAGTGGTTTCTAGTGTATGATTGGTGAATGAAAAATATTTTTTAGAAAATATCTTTATTTTAGGATGAAAGTAATATTTTCAGAAAAATAGTTTTTGACCTTAAAATCAACCCCCATAATCAATTCAACATCTGCCCCTACACTCAATCCGAAGCCTAACCCCTACTCCCGACACAAGACCTGATATTTATACTAGAACTCGAACCTTACCATGAACTGAATACGGGTACGATCCCAAGACTCAATCCAAGACCTAATCCATCTAGAGACCATATATTAACATTATTATATAATCTCAACACCATAACTTGATTTCGATCTGAGACACAATCCCGACCCCTAGCCCGACCCAAGACACAACCTGACTATCGACCCCAAAATCCAATATAAGATCCAAGTTTTGAAATGAATTTGACCTTGGCACTTTATTTGACCCAAAACCCAACCCAACATTAGACCCTCAACTTTAAACAAGTACTTGACCCGACCCCGAACTTGAAACATGACTTGAGACATCAGAACCAAGCACAACCTCGACCTTGACCCGAAAAGTAAATCCGAGACCCAAACCTAACCTTAAAATTTGACCCGACCCTGATCCGAAACCCAAACCCAACACCGACCCCGACCTCCACCTTTACCCTAACCCAAGATCCAACCTTGACTCCCTACCCCAACATACAACTCAAGACCTAAATTTTGAAAAGGATCTGACCTTGACGTTTGATCCAACCCCGACACCCAACCTAATATTTGACCACTGACTCTAACATGGGACCTAAACCAGACTTGACCCCAACTATGACACCCGACCTGAGACTCTATATACTAAAAATAACCTCCACCCTGACCGTAAACTAGACACCAGACCTCGACCTCGAGACTCGATCTTGGCCTCAACCTCGACCCCAACCTAAGATTAAGTTTGACTTGAGAACCAACCCTAATCCTTAAACCTGAGATCAACCCTGATCCTAAAACCTAAGACCATACCCGAGACATTGATATCAAACTCGAGAATCGACCTCGACCCAGATACCTGAGTTGAGACCCACTTCCATAATTACCTGATCTAAATCCATGACCCAACCTGAGACTTGACCCGAACTGATATCCAACCCTTAATGAGGACCAAGATCCAACCCTAAACTGAAACCTAACCTCAACTCAAGACGCAACACCTAACTTGAGAATCTTTCTAAGACCATACCTTGAGCACGACCTTGAGACCCAACCCTTTACCATAATAATAATTTATGACTTGACCTGCTCATGCCACTTGACATTGAGAATCAATCTTGGAACTCAATCCAAAATTCAAATACTAACTCTAACTCGAGACCTGATGTAATATCCCGTATCTAAAATAGACTAAAAATTAGCTTTTGAGAAATCTATACATGCAATCGACGATCACTATCGACGGAACGTAGTCTGATTTACGGCCCGTACTGCACATCCCTCGGTTGTGACTGAAACTCTCCCATGATGCAGCCTAGATAAAATCGACGAAGTGTCGATCCACGGACATACCTACGGTTCGTAAGTTAGACATACCTACGGTTCGTAAGATACGTCGTTTTGACCCTAAATCGTCATATTTTTGTCAGTTTAAGCCTAGAAACAAAACAAGAACTTACCTAAGTCAAAATCATAAATCAAAACTTACAAAATTAGAAGCAAGAAATAAGAAAAAGGTCAAGAACCCTATTTCAAGAACACAACAAGGTTCCAGTAGCTCCAGCCCCGAAATCAAAATATATCTTTGTGGATTTACCTGGTATGTGGGATTTCACTAATGGGTCCCTTTCACCCATTAAATCCCTAGTTTTTAGTTAATTATTGATTCTTTTATCATTGTTAAACCTAGGGTTTGTATAATTACAAAAGATCATCAATAATTAGTTATATATATGTTTCAAATTAGATTGTGAAGTTATTATTCAATTTATCGCATGAATTTCAGAACCCTAGCTATGTATTTCTTTAGATATTGAATTACAGATGCTAGGTCAGATACTTCAGTTATTAAATTATACATGCCTCAGTTATTAATGCATAATTATGAGATAAATGGTGCATTCTCAGTTTGCATGTTCAGTTTTGAGATATCTAGTATGTCTTAATCATTTAAATCATTGGGAGTAGTATAATACCGAGTTGGACTAGGGTTCAACGTACCCAAATAGTCCCAGAACTACTATCCAAGTAGGTTGTAAGTCCCCTCTGTGGGCATCAGTTTAGTGATCACGCAAGCATGCCTTTATACATCTGGCAGGGTATATTGGGTCCTCTCGATGGGGCGTATACATCGGAATCTATATTTAGCTCATGTGGTTTTATTCGGTCATTAGTAGCTCCCACAGTTCAGTCAAACTCTATTGCATTGACCATTTATCAGTATATTCAGTATTCAGTTTCAGCATGTTATAAATTGTTCATTGCATTCAGTTATCTCAGCATTTAGTATATCATGTTCAGAACATTTTACTTGTGTTTGTGCTTTTTCAATTATGTTTTAGCTTATCTTTACTCTATTGTACATGCTCAGTACCTTCAAGTACTGATGCATACGTGCGCTACGTATTCTCGTGATATAGGTCCAGGTTCTCTACATCCAGATCGCGCTTAGATCGATTTCCGATCTCCAGTTCAGCATATTCAATGGTGAGTCCTTATTCTACGAGGACAATAGTTATGAGTTTATTTTAGTATTTAGTCTTTTAGTTTTAGTTTTTGCTAGAATTAGTTGGGGCGTGTCCTAGCATTTCTAGTCAGTTTAGAGGCTATTTTCATATAAAGTTAGTTTCAGCTTAGTATAGAGTTAATAACTTCCTTGTATTCAACTCATCAATATTTCAAATATCTTAGTTATAAAATATGGGTATTCCCCATCTTTTCATTTTAAATTATGATTTAGCTTCCGCATTAGTTATTTTCTTTAGTATGCTCATTATCATGCCAGCAGGGTTAGCTTGGGATCACTTGTGGTCCTAGGTCCCGTGTCCGCATCACAGGGGTAGCTCAGGGCGTGACAAACTTGGTATCAAAGCAATAGGTTTAAGTGTCCTAGGATGTCTCAAAAGCCTCACTAAGTAGAGTCTTTTTCATGGGTGTGAAGTGCACCACATCTAATGAGAGGGAGGCTATGAAGTGTTTTAGGAAAACTTCACTTTGTTGTTACTTTTATCGTGCGTAAGGTATGATCTAATTCCATTTTAACTTGATGTTCTACATTTCAGATCATGCCTGCTCATAGAGCTAACGCTAGGAATGCGAATGCCAGGAATGCAAACGCAGCTCCTCCAACCCCAAATCAAGAAGTCTCCAGTGTTGAATCAGGAGTGTCATTCAGATGTTGGCTCAGAGTGTCGCCAACTAGAAAAATCAACGGATTCAAGATCATTTGAATGGAAATGGTGATCGACATAAGCAAGGTTCCGTGACTTTTTTAGAATGAATCCACCTGAGTTCTTAGGATCGCAAACTAATGAGGGCCCTTAGAATTTCTTAGATGAGATCAAGAAGATCTTTGAGGTGATGCATGTTACTGGGAATGATCAGGTTGAGTTGGCATCATACCTGCTGAAAGATGTGGATCATATCTGGTACACTTAGTTGAAGGAGAATAGGGGTGAAAATGTAGCTTCTGTTACTTGGGATTGCTTAAGTGAGACCATTCTGTAAAGGTTTTTCCCAATAGAGTTGAAAGAAGCAAAAGCCTAGGAATTCATGAATTTAAGCCAGGGTAACATGACAATCCAAGAGTATGGACTCAAGTTTAACCAACTCTACAGGTATGCTCCTCACATGGTTGATGACTCCAAGGCTCAGATGAATAAGTTTTTGTATGGAGTGTCAGATTTAGTGAAAACAGAGTGCAAAAATGTTATGTTACTAGGATATATGAACATCTCTAGGCTTATGACTCATGGTCAGCAGGTTGAGGGTGATAATCTTAGGGAGCAGGCCAAGGACAATAAGAATGCTTAGACTGGGAACTATGAATATTCTCTGTAAAAATCAGGTAGTGGAAATCACTCGCAGAATCAGCAAAAGTTTTCAGCTCTAGCCCCTTCATCAACTAGTGTTCCATCCTCCAAGAACAGGTTTTACCAGAAGGTTAGAGCACCAGGCTCTAAGTCTCAAAGAAGTGTTTCAGGCACCAAGACTTACCACACTTGCCCTAAGTGTAGTAAGAAACATCCAGGCGAGTGCCTTACAGGAAAGGAATGGTGTTTTGGGTGCGGTCACTCTTATCACAGGTTGAGGGATTGTCCCTCTAGACAGGGTCAAGGAGGTGGTAATGGTAGAGCTAAGTCTACAACTTCAGAAGCGCCGGTAAGTTGCCTGACTCAGCCGGGTAATTCATCTAGTATTGGGTGAGTCAGTAGCGCCAGAACAGGTTGTATGCTCTTCAGGCTCGCCGGATCAGGAAGGTTCTCTTGATATAGTCACTAATACGTTACGAGTCTTTGACCTTGATGTTTATGCATTGTTAGATCCAAGGGATACTCTTTTTTTTGTAACTCCTTACATAGCAATCCATTTCAGTGTCATTCCAGAAACTCTCTCAGAACCTTTCTCATTCTCTTCTCCAGTTGGTGACCCAGTTATAGCTAGACAGGTATACAGAAATTTCCCTGTCATAGTATCTCAGAAAGTCACCTCAGAAGATCTTGTAGAGTTTAAAATGGTAGACTTTGATGTCATTCTAGGAATGGATTTGTTACATTCCTGTTATGCCTCAGTCGATTCTAAAACTAGGATTGTTCATTTTCAGTTTCCAAACGAACCAATCATAGAATAGAAGGATAGTAGCTTAGCGCCTATGGGTCGATTCATTTCTTATCTTAAGGCCAGAAATATGATCTCTAAGGGTTAGCTCTATCATCTAGTTCAGGTTAAGGATTCTAGCTCTGAAACCCAACTCTTTATCGAGTTCCACTAGTTAGTGAGTTTCCAGAAGTGTGTAACAACCCTAAAAATGGATATAATAAGTAATGCTTAATGTGTCTAGAATACCTACGATTAGACCGGGTTCACACGGATTAATGCGCGTAGAACCAGACCTCGGAAACCTTGCTACACCCAAGACAACTAACTTGGGGAGTTAGTTGAGCTTGGAAAGGTTGGGTCCAACCATGTAGGGCTCTCGAATACGAAGATTTACTCGAAGGAGTCTTTACCGGACTTAAAAAGGAAAAATCTTAGGTTTGGAGGGTCTAGGGGTAAAATGGTCTTTTTCCAGGCAAAGGGTAGTATCGTAATTACCCTAAATATATAATTAATTATTTAATTAATAAGGTGGAGGGGCATTTTGGAGAGAGAGGGCCAAAAATTGGCTCTTGAAGTGAAGTCTTGCTCCACCCGGGTTCGAACCTAGGTGGAAGCAATGAATTAAATTTATTTTTAAATTAAGTTGGTAAATTAATGTAATTAATTTATATTTATTATTTATTAGCTGATTTAAAATAAAAGGAAATCAGATTTTTAATAATTAAATAAAACCTTATTTGACTAAGTCCTAAACTAGACTCCTAAGCCTAAGAAAACTCTTCTCTCTCATGCTCATCTCTCTCTCACGTCTCTATCACTGTCACTCACGATTCTCTCTGCCAAATAAGAAAAAATAGTAGGTAAACGAAAGTTCTTCACACTTGAAGAACTCACCACGAAAATATAAGAAAACAAACATTAATCAATCACGTAGGCAAAGAGAAGGTTTTCCGTCGAGTTTAGTGTTGAACTTTTGGTGTTGGACGTGTGTTTAGAGATTTCTTTGGGCAGCAAGTCGAGGTTTGAACGTCAAAAAGGTATGGGTTCTGTTCTCTCTTGGTCCCTTTCCCAAGAGACCCCTATGGTTCAGACGAATCAATTCCGAAAACTAGGGTTGTTCCCCGTTGCATGTCCCTGTCACTAGCTCCCATTGAATCATAGGTTGGTTATGTTTGCTGGTAGAAAACTAACAAATGAAATGTGTTTTCGTGATGATTATGTGTTTATATGTATGCTCGGAATTATGTGACTTATGTTGATGTTTTTCCGAAATTATGTGTACGTGTGTGCAATGTGAACCGTGACTATGTGCCTCGGGTTAAGGCTCTAAAATGTGATGTTGTGGTTGTATTTCATGTACAAATGTTTATGTAAATTGTGATGTTCATATGAGTTGAAGTGTGACTGATTTGAGTGATAATCTCTTGGCTAAACGAATCCATGAAAAATGCACCTAAGAACGTATTAAATGATCTACGAATTACCCTATGAATTTACGTGTAAATGTTGATGAAAGTATGCTGAAAAATTAAAAGAAAATTTCCAGATTTAAGTGAGGAATTTCGGTCAAGTTAAGGGGTTTCAAAATGTTGGGGAAAATGAATTAAAACAAGTGAATTCATAGAGGATTGAACACGTGACCTCACCATGTTAAAAACCATGAAAATAAAGAAGTAAAAATGAATGTGGTGAAGGGGATTCAAACCATGGTCTTGGTTGGAAAATAAGCTATGAAAAATAAGAAATGAGAGGAGTGGGATTCGAACCCACAACCTCTCAGACAGCTTAAGGAAAAATGTAAAGAAAAGAAATGTGAGGTGTGGGAATCGAACCCACGACCTCTAGGCAGTAAAGGAGAGTTAAAAGATAATGAAAAGAAAAGAAATGTGAGGCGTGGGAATCAAACCCACGACCTCTAGGCAGTAAAGGAGAAAGGAAAAATGAAAAGAAAAGGAATGTGAGGCATGGGAATCGAACCCACGACCTCTTAGGCAGATTTAAGGAGAATTAAAAATGGAAATAAAAGAATTGTGAGGCGTGGGAATTGAACCCACGACCTCTAGGCAGTAGAGGAGAATTACAAGAAAAATAAAGTGAGGCTGTGGGGGTTTGATCCAACAACCTCATGGTCAATGCGAAATAGTCAAGGAGAAATAAATAAAAAAATAAAAGGGGTTGTGGGGGTTTGAACCCACAACCCCTCGGTCAAGGGAGAGAGAGTTTAAAGAAAAGAAATTAAAAGAAAATGAGGTTGTGGGGGTTCGATCCCACATCCTCTCAATCCCATTGAGCGAAAAATGAAGAGAAAAACTAAGGGAAAAATAAAATGAAGGTGTTGGGGCTCGATCTTCGGTCCCCAAACCATGTGGACCAAAATAAAATAAATGGAAAATGTAAGTGTTGTCCAAGGGATTCGAAATCAGGTTCCCTTGCCCAAATTCCGTATTGATACATAAGTCATACATGAATTAAATGTTCAAGAATAATGCCGCCTACTTATATCGAAATCGAGATCTTGGCATACATACAAGATCCATAAGTCTTGTACCACATAATCTTAGGAAGATATGAATCACTTGAACGAACTATGAATGAAGCCTCATGGCTTGTATGTATAGACCCATAAGTCTAGCATACGTTTAAAAATAAGTGAACCTAAGATGTATCCCTAGAGGGGTTAAGTATGAGTGTAAAACACACTAAATGGCCAAGTGCATTGGCATACGATGAAAAGAATATTATGTAATAAATGACGAAACCCTAGAACGGTTAAGTAAGAGTGTGAAATACACAAATGGCCAAGTGCATTGGCATATGATGAAATGAACATTCACGTAAAAAGGAGCGAGTAATTATGAAGAGCAAATGTTCTAATGTTAATGAATGTGGTGACAACATGATATGAGGCTAATGTAAAATATGAGAAAAATGTCAAATGAGCCTAAGTAAATGTTAGCAAAACGTACTCACCTATGAGAGTGTAAAGTTAATGAAGAGATCAGTCTCTATGAACACTCTAATGAAAGTATTGAGATTAACACACTTAATACTAATGATGAGATGAGAAATCATCTATCGAGCTATGATGTCCTCATACTAGAAGCCAGCTTCCATGACGTGTGAGTTGAATGAAATTTAACTTTATACTGAGCACCGATAGACTAGCTATGAGTGGTGATGCCTTCTTTCGGGAAGGGCAGAGGTTCACGTAACTCTCATGATATGAGACTGTCCGGCATACCGGGTATGGGTCTCCTTATATCTTCTAGTGTTCGAACCTATACTGCCAATATAGGTATCTGGCAGGGTTCAATTCCCATGTACGCTAGCATGTTTATGGGTCACTTTGGCCGGTGATTCCCCCTCTTTTCGGTGTGGGGGAGACACTGGATTTCATGATGCTCACTTGATCTATATCGGTTAAAGTTAAAGTTCCCAATAAATGAATGAGGCAAGCCTCAAATAATGCACATAATGAAATGAACGATACCGAAGGTGTTAGAATAGGATAATCAAGAGGTCAGCTAGACTCAAGTAATGACACTAGGTTATTCTTTATCATTGCACAGCAAACCCGATGAGAGTCTTAAACTACATCCTAGGTATAGCTGGTGTTTACACTAGCTTATGAATGAATAAAATGAAGTACGTATGAATGAATGAAGCAGACTCTGTGTTTGCTAAAGAAGACTCCCTAGTTGAGGTCCCATATGTTGAGCCCTCATTTTGGGAAGTCTTAATGTCAAGTCCATGATTCGAAGGTCTCATGGCATATGAATGAATGATATGAAAGATGTTATGTGCTATATGCAACATGATATGTGCTATGTGTAAGATGTTATGTGTTGTGTGCAATATGATAAGTATGATGATGCATGTTGCTCTCATGGCATGACTTTCCTAATCCAAATTTGGAAAGCTCACTAACTTTCCTAATCCAAATTTGGAAAGCTCACTGACTTTCCTAATCCAAATTTGGAAAGTTCACTAGCTTTCCTAATCCCAATTTTGCAAGTCCACTGACTTGACTTTCCATAATCATGTTGTTAGGAAAGAGCTATTCTTACTCATGCCTGTCCTTGGTGTGTGCTTGCATATACCCATACTTAGTACAAGTGTGTACTAATCCTATAAAACTCCATATTTTTAGGTGCAGGCACAGGTGGCCGCTAGAGCTTACAGGTTGACGTTGCAGCTATCCGGACGTGGAGCTTTCATTCGCACTTGGTAGGCCCTAATGCTTTCGAGGATGTCTACCGTTACTATCTAGCTTGGATGTAGGCTTTAGCTAGTGGAGTATGTTCCACTAGTGTTTCTTTCCGTTTTTATTTCAGACATTGTATTGGTGCCATTTTGGCAATTATACATTTAATGCAGTATTGAACTATTTCTTTCAGTTGATAATCTTAATGTTAGATGGTTGATGGTGAACATTATGAATGTAAGTAGAATGACCTTTATGAATGTTAAGAAACAAAAAGTTTCAAATTTTATGCTAAAATTAACCTAGATGAAGTAAGAATGACGTAAGTAGGCTTGTCTGAGACCTCTGAGAGGTCAACGACGCCGGTCTCGTCTGGGGTTTACACTTCGGTCATGACAAAGCGTTTCCAAAAGATCTTCTCGGAGTTCCTCCCGAAAGAGGGATCAATTTCGAAATTGATCTACTTCGAGGTACCCAACTTATTTTTATTACTCCTTACAGAATGACTGCAACATAGCTTAAGGAATTTAAAGAGCAGTTAAAAGATCTTCTAGATAAGGGCTTCATCGTACCTAGTATTTCACCATGGGGTGCACCAGCGTTGTTCGTAAAGAAGAAAGATGGTTCTCTCAGAATGTGCATTGACTATAGACAGTTGAACAAGGTCAAAATCAAGAATAAGTATCCCATCCCCAGGATTGATGACTTGTTTGACCAACTTCAGGTACTAGTCACTTCTCCAAGATAGATCTCAGATCGGGTTATCATCATCTAAGATTCAGAGATAGTGACATTCCAAAAACAGTCTTCAAAATATGGTATGGTCATTATGAATTTGTAGTTATGTCGTTTGGACTAACTAATGATCCTGCAACTTTCATGGATTTGATAAACAGACTGTTCAAACAGTACTTGGACTTGTTCGTTATGATATCCTCATTTACTCTAGGAATGGAAAGAACATGCAAATCATTTGAGAGTTGTTCTGTAGACTCTCAAAGATCACCAAATATTCTCTAAGTTTAGTAAATGTGAGTCCTTGTTGCAATCCGTTCCTTTTCTTGGTCACATTGTATCTAGCAAGGGGATTTGAGTGGACTCGCAGAAGATAAAAGTGTTGAAACAATGGCCCAGACCTACCTCTGCTACTGATATCAGGAGTTTCTTAGGTCTAGCGGGTTATTATAGAAGGTTCGTGGAAGGATTTTTATCCATAGCCTCACCATTGGCTAGGTTGGCTCAGAAGATGTTCAAGTTTCAATGGTCAGATGACTGTGAGAAATGCTTTGCAGAATTGAAAACTAGATTGACTACAACTCTTATCTTGACTCTACCAAGGGTTCACATGGTTATATGATCTATTGCGATGCATCCAGAGTTGGCCTTGTTTGTGTGTTGATGCAACAAGATAATGTTATAGCTTATGCTTCTAGACAGCTTAAGGTGCATGAGAAGAACTATCTAACTCAAGACCTCGAGCTTGCAGCAGTGGTGTTTTCGCTCAAGATCTAGAGACAGTACTTGCATGGTGTTCATGTAGATGTCTTTACTGATCATAGGAGCCTTCAGTATGTGTTCACCCAGAAGGAGTTAAATCATTGCCAAAGGAGATGGCTTGAGTTCCTTATGGATTATAATATGAGTGTTTATTACCATCCTGGTAAGGCGAATGTAGTAGAAGATGCTCTTAGTAGACTATCTATGGGTAGTGTAGCCCATGTTGAGGAAGAAAGGAAATAGCTAGTGAAGGATGTTCACAGGCTTGTTCGCTTAGGAGTTCGCCTGATGAGCATATCAGACAGTGATATAACAGTTTAGAATGGGGCAGAATCTTCTTTGGTGGTGAAGGTTAAGGAAAAGAAAGATAGTGATCCAGTTTTGAACTTAAGTGTGCAGTCCAAAATCAGAGAGTGGAGGTTTTCTCAAAAGGGGTAGATGGTGTACTTCGTTATCAGGGTAGATTGTGTGTTCCTGATGTGAGCGAGTTGAGATAGCATATTCTTGCAGAAGCCCATAACTCCAGATATTCTATTCATCTAGGTGCCACTAAGATGTACCGCGATATGTGGGAAGTCTATTGTTAGAATGGCATGAAGAAGGATATAGCAGATTTTGTGAGTAAGTGCCCCAATTGCCAGCAAGTCAAGGTAGAACATTAGAAACCAGGGGGTATGACTCAAGAGATCGACATTCCTACTTTGAAGTGGGAAGTGAACAATATGGATTTCATCATAGGGTTATCTCGTACTCGAAGATAGCATGACTCCATTTGGGTTATAGTTGATAAGATGACTAAGTCTTCTCATTTTGTGGCGGTCAAAACTACAGATTCGGCAAAGGACTATGCCAAGCTTTAGATTAATGAAATTCTGAGGTTTCATGGGGTTCCTTTGTCTATCATCTCAAATAGAGGTCCTCAGTTTACCTCTCATTTCTTGAAGTCGTTTCAGAAGGGTCTTGGTAATCAAGTTAACCTTAGTACAACATTTCATCGACTGACGGATGGACATGAAGAGCGTACCATTCAGACCCTAGAGGATATGGTGAGATCCTGTGTGATCGATTTTCAAGGGTAGTTAGGATGATCACCTTCCTCTGATTGAGGTCGCCTACAACAACAGTTACCATTCTTTCATTCAGATGGCTCTTTATGAGGCATTGTATGGACGTAGATGTAGATATCCTGTTGGTTGGTTTGAAGTAGGTGAAGCAGCTTTGATAGGGCCAAATTTAGTCCTTGATGCTATGGATAAAGTGCAACTCACTAGAGATAGACTTAAGACAGCCCAAAGTTGTCAGGAATCTTATGCATATGTAAGGAGAAGGGAACTAGAGTTCAAAGTTGATGATTGGGTTTTTCCGAAAGTGTCACCTATGAAAGGAGTGATGAGATTTGGCAAAGAAAAGGAAGCTCAGTCTTAGATATGTAGTCCCTTAAAAGATCTTGAAAAAGGATTGGCAAGGTGGCATATGAGTTAGAATTGCCAACAGAATTAGCAGCAGTGCATCCGGTCTTCCACATCTCGCTCTTGAAGAAGTGTGTCGGTGACCCAGCCTCTGCAGTGCCATTAGAGAGTGTGGCGGTGAAAGATAATCTGTCTTATGATGATGTACCAGTTGAGATTTTTGACCTTCAGGTTAGGAGCTTGAGAAACAAAGAAGTAGCTTCAGTCAATATTTTGTGGAGGAGTCAGTCTGTAGGGGGAGCTACTTGGGAAGGAGAAGCAACCATGAAAGCCAAGTATCCTCACCTCTTTCCTTCCGATTCCACTCCAGCTTGAGGTAACAGTTCCCTGTCTGTTTTTCAGTGATTTATGCATGAATTCAGCCTTAGAAGCATGTTCCCTCAGTTTGTACTTGCATTTACAACGTATTTGCATGTTCTCAAAACTCAATTCAGTCAGAAGCTTAGTCCTCAATGTTTAGTAGTAGGTATTGCAACTTTTTCTAACTATTTCACCTAGTTTAGTCTTCATTCTAGGACGAATGATCCCAAGGGGGAGATAATGTAACATCATGTATCCAAAACACATCAAAAATCAAATTTTCATAAATCTGTAGGTGGAATCGACGATGACTATCGATAGATCGTAGTTTCATCTACGTCATGTACCGCATATCCATCGGTTGTGACTGAAACTCTCCCATGACGCAGCCTAGAAAATTGATGAAGTGTCGATCCACGGACAGACCTACGGTCTGTAAGTCAGACTATGGTTTGTAGTCTTTGTTCGTGGATCAAGACCCTATTTGTACCAGCCTCTAACAAGAACCACGATTGACCATCACGGACTGTTGTTCTATCTACGGTCCATAGGTCTGACCGTAGGTGGAAGTTAGCAGTCAGTTAGGGGGGAAATGTGGTTTTGTCAAATTCAAATAGTCATAAATCTTAACACAAAATGAATTAGGTGTCCCATAAAATACCAAAATATAGATAATTGAATTAGTTCTATAGCCACTAACCTTGCGAAAATCAGACCTCTTAGTAAAAAGTTATGCCCATTTTAGTAAAGGCATGTCAAATAGACCCAACCTACGAACTCAAATGACGGACCGTCGACAGAACGATGGCCCGTCAGTCCAGGTCGTCGTTTGGTCCGACAATAATTAACTCAAGGGTCTTTTGGTCTTTTCCTACTTCGTTTAACCCCTAACATACATCATTTTGACCCTAAATCATCATATTTTGGTCAGTTTAAGCCTAGAAACATAAGAAGAACTAACCTAAGTCAAAATCATAAATCAAAATTTAGAAAAGCAAGAAAGGATAAAAAGGTTAAGAACCCTAATTCAAGAGCGCAACAAGGTTTTAGGAGCTCCAGCCCCGAAAACTAAATATTTCTCCATGGATTTTGATCACCAGGTATGTGGGATTTCACTAGTGGGTCCCTTTCACCCATTAGATCCCTAGTATTCAGTCAGTTCTTGATTCTCTTATAATGGTTAAACCTAGGGTTTGTAGAATTACAGCAGATAATCAATAATTAGTTAGATATATGTTCCAAATCAGATTATGAAGTTATTATTCAGTTTATCGCAAGAATTACAGAACCCTTGCTATGTATTTCTTTAGATCTTGAATTACACATGCTAGATCAAATACTTCAGTTATTCAATTATACATGCCTCAGTTATTAATGCATAATTATCATATCACTTGTTGCATTCTCAGTTTGCATGTTAAGTTTTGAGCTATCCAGTATTTACATAAATTCAATCATAATGTCTTAATAACTTAATTCATTGAGAGTATCATAATATTGAGTTGGACTAGGGTTCAGCGTACCAGAACTACTCGTCAAGTAGGTTGTAAGTCCCCTCTATGGGCATCAGTTTAGTGATCACGCTAGCATGCCTTTATACCTCTGGCAGGGTATATTGGGTCCTCTCGATGAGGCGTATACATAGGACTCCACATTTAGCTCATGTGATTTTATTATCAGTCATTAGTAGCTCCCACAGTTTTAGTCAGACTCTATTGAATTGAACATTTATCACAATATTCAGTATCCAGTTTCAGCATGTTATAAATTGGTCATTGCATTCAGTTATCTTTGCATTCAGTGTATGAATATTTTACTTGTTTTTGTGCTTGTTCAGTTATGTTTTAGTTCTGCTTTACTCTATCCTACATGCTCAGTACCTTCAAGTACTGACACATATGTGCGCTACATCTTCTCGTGATGTAGGTACAGGTTTTCAACATCCATATCGCGGTAAGATCGATTTCCGATCTCAAGTTGAGCAGATTCAGTGGTAAGTCCTCATTCTCTGAGGACAATAGTAATGAGTTTCTTTTCAGTATTTAGTCTTCTAGTTTCAGTTTTTGCTAGACTTAGTTTGGGCTTGTCCCAGCATTTCTAGTCAGTTTAGAGGCTATTTTCAAACATAATTAGTTTTAGCTTAGTACGGAGTTAATAAATTCCTTGTATTAAACTTGTCAGTATTTCAAATATCTCAATTATAGAATATGGGTAATCCCCATCTTTTCATTTTAAATTATCATTTAGCTTCCGCATCAGTTATTTTATTTAATATGCTCATTATCATGCCAGCAGGGTTAGCTTGGGATCACTTGTGGTCCTAAGTCCCGTGTTCGCGTCTCGGGGGTAGCTCGGGACATGACTTAATCCAAAACATAGAGTTAGTTCTCGAATTAAGATTGAGAATTGAGAGTTGAATTAATAGTCAGAAGTTGGAACTAGTATTAGTATTGGAAATCGTACCAGATACTTAAGTTAGGACAAAAGGTAGAGGTGTGAGGTTCAAAATGATTATGAAAATTGTCTTCCTTTCCAGAAAAAATAGTTGATTTGGAAAGAATTTTCAAAATAATTAAGTCAACCAATGATCGCAAAAATTGAAAAACATTTTTCGCAATACTAAACACACCTTACATGTTTGTCTATAAATTCTTTAAGGAGCGTTTGTCCATATAATTTTCGTCCACCTAACATATATGACGACTATATAATGGCATATTAATTTTTAAAATATATTTTTACTTTGATATTTTTTGAATCTTGAATTCTGTTGTTTCCATTAGATTAATATCACTAGCCAAAACCATTTCTCATTAGCTTTGTATAAAGTCACTTACTACAACCATTTCCCATCGGCACAATATCACCAGTCGAAACCATTTCTCATTGGCTTTATTACCACTTGTCTCATCAGAACGTACAATAATCAATGCAAATTGGCAATTTCATACCATGAGGAAGAGACAATAGACTCAAGCAACTCTAGTCTACAATAATGCCATCAAAGCATTTCATCAATTAACAATTTAGGATCAACATCAAGGCAATTCACCAAAACACGACTATAAACACATTGCCCTTTTATTGAATCCTTTTTTGTTTATTAAGATCAAGCAAGTGAAGTAATTGAATTCATCACTTTATTCCATTACAGATTAACACATATAATGAAGGGAAATACAATATTATACGTCATTTACAAGGTGTAGAAGTTCACTTACCGTAATTCAATCAAAAGTTAATCTGAGACTTGCAATTTTCCTTTACAAAAAATGTTGAAATCTACACAACCTGATCAAAGAGTTAATCAAAATAAGATTCTATAAATAACAACATTCATATCATACAGTTTGAAAAATGGGTCAAATCAACCCAAAAATCCATTCTAAAAAGAATTTGAATCAAAAAATGTTTTCTTGAAAATGATACACAAGCCATATGGAAGTAATTGGTGAAAACTATTTCGGAAAAGAAGTGATAATAAGTTTAGAATTACTATTTTAACTTGGAACTCATATTTTTGAAAATCCTTTAACTTTGTCAATCAAAATTCAAATTTTTGATGTTAAAAACCATGTATGATATTAGGAATTGATGTTTTAGGGTCACAAAGACTAATCCAAATGATTCAACATGAAAGATCTCTTTAAAAGTACCCACCAGGGGTTTTCCAAACTAAAAATAGGGGGAAATGGGTGCAAAACACTGAAATTTCAGGCCGAAACCCTCTCAATTATCACTTTAGCAAACCTACATCACTAACACAATCATCACGATTTCCTACAAAAATTGGGCCTCTCACTTTTGCGAGCCACCTTTCACTAATGTAAAATTTGCAAAAGTTGTGGATCTTCGTGAAATCAAGGTTCAAGGGAACTTGACACTTCTCGAACGTGACTAGATCCCTACAAAAGCAATGCTCGTGAAAGTGAGATGTTCCTTTGCTAAAGAAAAGCACACCAGTATCTGCAAACCAGCCAACTCTCATTCATTGAAAATACCCTCAAGATTTGTTTAGAACCCCATAGACACAAACCAAATATTCAACTTGACTAAACTCGATGTTTTAGAATAGAGGGAACCATTTAAAGATGAATTCAAGGTCTCCTTGACCCGAAATTTAAGAAAATCACAAGGAACAAACATAACGTCTAAATGCTAAATTAAGCTCATGAGATTAGAAAGTTTATCCACGACCTCCTCTAGGACAATAACAATCTCCTAAATCCAATAAAACTAGAGAAATTTGATTCGAGCATCCAAACCTAAACTGTTGACCAAAGTCAACCCACAGGCTAAAATTTTACAAATTTCCACTAAGGACCTCAATCCACGAAAAGACTTTAAATTTGAAATAGACAACCCTTCTAGATAAATTTACACATTACGAGACTAGTGAAATTAACAAAATTCCATTTTGAGACTGATAAGTCAACAATTTGGACTTATTCAAGTCTATATTTTGATAGTTTAGTGTACTCAAATGCATTTCTTCTCGAAAATTGATAGAATAACTTGAGTTTCAGGTATTTAGACTTGGAGACAAAGGTATGGAAAAAAATCAAGCAAAAAGGAACAAAGGCAGTTGAAAGAATGAAGAAGTGAAGGACTGAGGATCACTAAACCCTTTTGGCTTGTCGGCAAAACGTCTCAACCTCGCCTTTTATTCCAAAGAGCTGAGCCCTAAATGAAGGGATCAAATTGGCGGTGAAGAGGAGCAGTCGGCGTGTCACCGAGAAGTTTTGTGAAGTGTTATTATGTCGCCCAATGATCCAAAACGCAAAGATATTGTAGGCTAACGCAAGACAACGGTAAATATACAAAAGGGAGGATCACAGAGTGGCTCAGTTATCCCGAATAACTGCTCCGAGTGGTCCTTTGCAGCATAACTTTTTGTAAACTATAAATACCTATTAATATTTTTAGCTTGGTATCGAATTTCCTAGTTTTAAACAATAATTTTTAGACTTAGCTTCGAATTTGAGTTCTGAAAAGCTCTTGGGAAACTTTTCTGTTGAAATTTGGAGATTTTAAGATTCTCAACTTGAAGAAATTAAAAGTGGGTGTTGGAAATTCTTCGTCCTAGACTCGATTGAAGTGAAAATAAATCATACCTAGTTGACGTTACTTCGATTTGGTACCATTTTCTTTCCTTTTTCTATGTCTAGCTAAAACCCCAATTCTTGGGGTGTGATTTTGTGAATATGAGTTAAATCTATTGTTTGGTGTTTCTTATTGTTAGTATATTCGTTGTTTAAATGTGATCTCACTTTGTAGTTGTGTTTGTTGTAGTTGGAAATACGATTTCACCTTAGTGTTTTTGTATTGCTCGAGAGAGAGGTTTTTAAACTAAGACTACTAAGTTGATAGATGGTGGTTATTGGTTCATCATGGGTTCATCTCTAGATAGTGAATCCTAGTCCCTTTCCCACACTTTCAGATCGAGAGAGAGATTGGGCTAAGGCAGAGGTTGTGCTTAAAGGCTACAACTCAGTGTTTGAGACAAATCTAGTTGATTCGGGGTAAGTTGCTCAAGAGAGAATTTACCCCCCACTAAAGTCTAGACTAATGTCTATCCTTATAACACCCCGTATCGAAAACAAACAAGAAGTTAGCTTTTCAGAAATTTGCAGGAGTAACCTACGGTCACCATGTACGGACCGTAGTCTGATTAACCGCCCGTGTTGTAGGGCCTAGTTCACCACTGCAACCCCTCTCAAAAATCCTACTCATAAAATTGATTAAGTCTCGACCCACAGACAGACCAACGGTCCGTAAGTCATACCACGATCCGTGGATCAAGACCCCATTACCCAGCCTCTGACATGAAAACCATGATTGACCAGTACGTTTCGTAGGTCTACGGACCGTAGGTAAAGATTTGTAGTTAGTTAGAGGGGAATTGTTGACTGTGTCAACTTCAAATGGTCAAAAATCTTAGAACAAAAGAAATTAGGTGTTCCATGACCTATGATATGATAGATAATTTAATCCTCTATCCAAGTCCACCGAGTTTGCTAAAATCTAACCTCTGAGTAAAAAGTTATGCTCATTTTAGTGAAGGTCTGTCGACCAGACTCGAACTTCGGACCCAACCTACGGACCATAAAATTGAAAGATGGCCCGTCAATCCAATACGTAGATCACTCCGACAGCAGTTAATTAGTCTTTTCCTATTTTGTTTAACCCCTAAATTATGAGATTTTACTCAGTTTAAGCATAAAAATATAACTAAAACTTACCTAAGTCAAATCATTAATCAAAACATAGAAAATTAGAAGCAAGAGAGGAGAAAAAATGTCAAGAACCCTAGTTAAAGAACGCAACAAGGTTCCATCAGTTCCAGCCCCATAATCTAAAGATTTCTCCGTGGAATTCATCACCAGGTATATGAATTTCACTAGTGGGTTCCTTTCACCCATTAGGTTCCTAGTTTTCAAGTCAGTTTCTTTATTCCCATATCATGACTAGATTTAGGGTTTCTTGAATGATTTATCTTCAAAACATTTGTGACACTTATACCATGTCGTCTACAAATTTCAAAATGTAAGATTAAATTCAATCCATAAGTACAAATAATCATCATTTATCAGTGACCTCAAAACTAGATTGTACGTAACATGGAAGATCAAATGAATACAATTGGGAATGCGAAAAACTCAAGAATTAATGGCATTACCAAGAAGATCGTATATGCCATACATATCGACTTCACCCTCTGTTACATAGATTTGAAGCAATTGAATCATATCCAAAACTTAACACAAACACATGGGGCGGGAATCATCACTCATTTCTTGTTTATAACAATTTTTTTAAAGAAGTATATACATTTTCTATAAAAGAGCATACTTCTTGATTGAAGTAATATTATGAAATAGAACCTTACAAAAATTAAATGGAAAGTTTCAAGAAATTCTTCACGACACTGCATTGCTTAACATGATAATCTTGACAAATATTATGAAATCCTTCAAAGTTTACTGCTACAAACTTGACTTAGTGAAAATAAGATCCGAACACCCCCACCACTCACAAGGGAAATAGCAACAACCAACTCCCCATATTTACTAGTACGGACACTGATGCAGCTGAATACCATTCTTCAAAGCTTTCTACGAGAGTTATCACGTTCTTCGACTAGGTACTGCAAACAAGAAGCATTAGGTAGAAATAGGTCAGGTCTTAAAAGGTACATCCAACAACAATGACCAATTCTATGCTGCATTCAGTATTTATTTCTTGTAACCTCTTTTCCAAAGTCTGAAATCCTTAGCAATTGTACTTATCATTTCTTTCCCGTATTTTACTTATAAAAGGTCTATTCTTTCCAAAGACTCTCCTCTTAAAACTAGCTTCATGGCATGTTTCATAGATCACCAAATCAAAATTTCCATATATAAATTTACAGTAGATTCTATTGCCATAGAAGGGTTCAATATGGGTGTATGTACGTATAAAAATTCTATAGTTAACTGCCACCAAACGTGAATGCATCAAAAAAAACTCCACGTATGAACTTATGATAAAATACGAACATCAACTAAATTTTGATCCTATAACATAAGAGAGGATAGCTAAATAACACTTCATTTCCCACTAAAACTTTGATCTTTTTCGCAAAATCAGAACACATTATAGATAAAATTATGCCAAAGATAATTATATACATGTCTATATATTTCTCTTTTGAACTTCAAGCATCAACCATCATTATATCACTGTCTTCATCATGCATTGCATCCAGATCCCTTTCTCTAAGATCATCATCCTCACCAACTTCAGTCAAGGTTGATGCTGTTGATACTGTGAAATTTTCTCGAAATTCTCTACCACCAATTTCACCATCCAAAATCACTTCTAGTTCATCTTCAATTTCTTGCGGCAATTTATACCGACAGAGTGCACAAGTATTACTCCGATTAAGCCAAGGGATAATACAATCATTATGAAAAACATGCTTACAAGGCAATTGAATCCCTTCCGTATAAATTCCAAATTCTTCCATACAAATCGAACAATTTTATGATGATTCATTGATTTTCACACTCGAAAATTAGTTGATAATCGATTTAAGAGTCGGTGAACGGAATTAAGGTTAGTTAAAAAACACAAACGAAAGATCGTCGGAATCACACACATCGGATTTAGTATCGGAATCCGAATAATTAAAATTAACACAATCATTGGTGGAAAGGGTATAATTGGTAAGAGTTAAATATTGAGGAAAAGGTATAAAATTGGCAATGGTGTAATTAGGGAGGAGGTGGCGATGAAAGCAACGAGGGCAACGAAAGGAGGAGTTGATGCCGGCGGTTGTGGTTATTTGAAAGGCATCGTTGCAGTTGTAGCACCGGTAAGAATGACAGTTACCGGCGGTCGGAAGGATGGCCTCCGTCGTCGACATGACCGACTTTTGGTGTCCTCTTGCTCGGTTTTCTTGAGGCACACACTATACTCTTAAATTTTTCTTTATTTTATTTTTTGGGAAAAGTAGAGAATAGTTTCTATTTAAATTGTTTTGGGCATGAACAGGTGGAATTATAGCATCATTATTATATTTTGATACTAAATTTTATTTTATTTTGTGTTATAAATATTAAAGTAAAGGCCAAAAATATATTTATATGTTTACTATTCCATTTATAGATATAAATTATTGAAGTTAAAGGCCAAAATAAAATTTTCACCCACCTACCATAGGTTCTAGCAATTTGATGATGTATTAGTTTTTTTAATTATATTTTAAGGAAAAACGTAAAAAAATATCCTTAAATAATGTGAAAGGAACAAGAATGTCCTCCGTTTATAGTTTTGCTAAAAAAATGTTACTACCGTCAATATTTTGGTTCAAAATGTGTTTGCAGTCAATACTTTGATCCAGAAATGCTTCTATAGTTACAAAATGGGTCAAAAATGTCATTTTTCGAATAAATATATTATTATTTTCTTTTTAAAAACATTTTCTTCATAATTAAAATATTATCAAAGCACATTATTCTTGTTTTCTTTCTTCTAAAATCACTTTAACAAATAAAATGTAGCAAATGTTTTTTTTTAGATGGACGGTTAAGATTGAGACACGTGTATCTTCATTAGTGTAAAGGATATATATGTTCCAAAATTTGGACGGTTAGGGTACTGGTGTCCTAAAAGTATAACGAGGGGTATACACATACTATTTATGAAAGTTCGGGGATATATTTTTCCTTTTTTCCAATAATAAATAATATTATAAAAGTATGAAGGTTTTAGAAATGTTGATTACATTTTTGTTCTTCCTGAAAAGATTATATGATAGATAGAATGGTCATTTATCACTTCATTTTAACTATTAATCATTTATTCTTATAATATTTTTAATTAAGGACTCCTAAAATCTATATATAATATAAAGGAAAAACATAGATAGAGTAATGTGTCACATCTCTGTACCTTCATTCATGTATATCTTTTTTCTCCTTTTCATTGGGAATATTTTCTTAGTTCTTTTTATAAAAAGTATTTTTTAAGAAATCCAACCATATTTATTATTCTAATTATATGAGTTGCAAAAAATTGTTAGAATTTTACCATGATTTTCTTATCTTATTGGAGGTTTATTTTTTCATTAAAGAGGAATCAAAATATTACGATTTGCTTTAACTTTTATTGAAAGGAAATATAGCTTTCTTCCATATTTGGGTTATTCCTTTTCTAAAGGAAAAATTTGGAGATCTATAAATTAAATATGATTATTCTCAATCGTAGAACACAAGAACATCCATAATGTAGTCAATAAAGAGTCGTTGTTTATGGGAAGATTTTATCTTTACAGATTTTATGTTTTTTTTAAAAAAATAACTTTTAATTATGTAGGCCTATTGGTCTTATCATATAATAATATTATGTCTTTTATCATAGCTTATTTCTCATCTAATTTATCGCATTATGATTTGCAAATTATAAGTTTCCGCATGATGACCTAATCATTTTCGAACCCAAGAAGTGGTATCACAACATATGATTTAAATGCTCCAATAATTGAACAAGATTGAAGACAAACTCAAGTTGTTTCAAATCAATTTGCAATCAACATGATGATAATGAAGTTTTTTGTGCTATTATATGTGGAGAACAAAATTCAAAAATATTTTCAACTATATCCTGTTGCTCCATACTTTAAAACAAAATAAAATTTCAACTCAAGCTTACTTTAAAGCATACTCGTACTTTTAACCCTTTTTAACTTTTAATGATAAAGCTCAACTTTTAACTCATGCATCTTACTTTAAATGTATGATCTCCACTTTTAACTCATACGTCTTACTTTTAACGTATGATCTTTACTTTCAAATAATGCATATTACTTTTAAAGCATGGGCTCCACTTTCAACCCTGCTCAAAACGTTTTACACATGGCTCCAATTTTTAACCTATATCAATTTTAAATCATGGTAAACATCACTGATGAAAGTTATGTGAAGAAATATGATGAAAATTATTTTTCCAGAAAACTCAAGCCAAAAGGAGAGATTTTTAGGGTTTTGCCCTAATTTTCTTACCTTATTTGAAGTTTATTTTTTTCTTAACGAAAAATCATAGTAGTACTACAAATGCATTAACTTTTACTGAAAGGAAAGTATAATTTTCTTCCACATTCGGGTTATTCCTTTTCTAGAGGAAAATTTTGAAGATCTATAAGTTGAAGATTCTTATTCTTATAGCACAAAACAAGAACATCCACGATGTAGTCGATAAAAATTTTTTGTTTATGGGAAGATTTTTTCTTTTCAAATAATATTATGTCTTTTAATATAGTTTTATTTGTCATCTAATTTATTGTATTATGATCTTGAAATTATAAGCTTCCACATGAAGTTCTTATCACTTTCGAACCCAACAAAACCTCAATCTATTTTTATTCTCTATTTAAATAACATGTCTCTTCAACTACTTTCTAATTTTTCTTATGGATTATTAAATTTATAAATAACAATCATCCTTGGAAGTGTTGAATATTCATTTTTCATTCTTTCTTTCTATTTTTGTTTTGTTTTTTGTTTTTTTTATTCTTCATATTTTCCATTAGAAATTGTAGAAAAGATAGTGACATAATATGTCCTTCATTTTGATGAAGAATAATGATATATTCTTTAACAATTCATTACATAAAGATGTTAACATTAGTTTGGTATAAATCATCAAAACAAAAAAGGAAACTTAATTATGTTGACAAATTCGTCAAGAGAGATGGTCATATTTGTATTAAGTTAATATGTTTCCGATATTTTAAAATTCATTAATGTAATGTATTGTTTTGATTTCAATATTCTAAAATTTTGTCATGATCGAGAGATATATTATCTATGGTACATTTCTCATAGTTATTAGATATTGTTGTGTTTAAAAATCTGCACATTATAAGCTAGATGTTATAAAAGTTAAGTTGCACCTCTCTTTTGCCAATTATTCTATTTATCTTTTTCTCAAAAAAAATTTTTTTACTATTTTTCATATTTTTCTACTTACTTATTATTATACAAAAAATAAGTATTTGGGTTCTTAATATATATCACACAAATTGTCCTTAATGTATGTAAGATAAGTATCATTTTTGTCCTAAATCGTAAATTTACCTGTTTCACGGTTAAAAACTAAAGTCCCCCCTCCCAAGGTCCCCCTTTCTCTGGTTCTTTTCTCAATAAGAGGAATTAAGAGGATACTAATCCACCCCATATATTGCTTATTCAAACTCACCCATAACTTTATTCTTTTTGCTTTCAAGTAATTTCTACTTCTGGGTCAATTGAAAATTTATTCGATTTAGTGGAAAGACAAAAACGACTTACTATTGATTGCAATTTTCATGTTTCATCGAATTAACAAATTAGCTTATCCAATCCAAAGATCATGATCTGAATCATTCAAAAGAGATTATAAACTAAACAGTAAAAAAATAATAGAGAATTTTTTGTGCGTCTATATCATCTAAAGCGTGAATATGCTACTTCTAATATCATTATATTACAAGTTTGAATAAACCTTTTGACTACTTCAAAGCGTTTAAAAAAAAGTATTTCATACCATTAATGAGAAATTGGGACAAGCTGCTCAGATCATAATGAGTATTGAATTTTGCTAAAAGAATATGGAGTTGACAAGTGAGAAATGTAGCTAAAAAACTAGTAGGAATGCAGGGGCTCGTAGAAGACCTGTTTGTTTATTCATGTTCACTATGCGAGTTGTTGGTCATCGGACATTTACCAGGAGTTAAATTTCAAACATTTTTCGATAGAGATGAACTTTTCATACATGTGGAAAATATAAATTTTTATCTATTTTAGGGATTAACAAAGACAACACAAAAGATAGTTAAAATGAAAAGAGAAGAGTTTTTAAAATCTATTGTAAGAAGATGATGCAATTTTAGAGAGAAGCAGGAAGACAGAGCAACCATGGAGAAGAGAGAAATGAGTTAGGGAATGGGACGTTAGTTTTTAACGTTGTAAAAGTTAAATTTACGACTTATGACCAAAATGATACACATTAAACATATATTAAGGACTATTTTTGTCAAGTGATATATATTAAGGATCAAAATAAATCAACACATATACATGAACAACCATTTTGATCATCTAACTCTGCCAGATGAAGTCAATTTGGGAGATTTCATCCAAATCAAGGGTTTATGTGGTAAGTTTGTAGACGGCGAGGACATTAATAATTTTACTTTGATGATAAGGATAAAGTCAACAAATAAATGAAAGTCAAAGCGTATTTTTAAAAATATCAATAAAGTATTTTTGTAGAATCAATATTGTTAAGATTTTTTTTTTTTAAAAAAAAACTACTCGATTAAACATACATCCATATACCATATATACTAATTCTACCTATATTATAAAATAATTACACATATTTTCATTAATTAAGAGTTTTGTACCATATTTTAAGTTAGATAAATTTATATATATCATTCTTTGAAATTAGCCAATAATAGAATCCTTAATTAACTACTCACTTAATTATTTTTGAAAATTTATGCACTCACACCAAATCAACCACACTCTATCCAAAGTTTTTCCACCTACATTTTATTCATCACTCTCCCTCCCTCACCTCCATTTTTGCACTTTCAGCATGAAGAAATAGTTCATAACTATTTTTGTTCTCTTTTTTCACTAACTTGTTAGTGCTACTGAACTCTTTGTTGGCTAATCCTACTTCAAGGCTTGTTGTTGATTGAAAAACAATATAAGAAATTTGTATCACTGACAATTTTCTATAAAGGATCGATTGCGATTCTTAATGTCATTAGAAACAAGGCATAAAATATTTTAAAGTTTTAAGAAAGGTGAACAAGTATGATGTCTATTGGTATAAAAACAATTGTTGTGAAGACAATAAGTTGAAATTTATGCATATATCTCATACAATATTGAGATACGTTACACAATTTTGGTTACAATATATGTATCAATTTTTATCAGTATATCTAATTAAGTGTATATGTATGTATATTTCACCACCCAGAAATGGGTGTGATGACACTCTTCTTATCCCACCAAGACAAGTCAGCCTAAAACTCAATATCTAACAAAGTGCGGAAATAAATAACAATCCAACAACATTTTCTATTACGAAAACAAGTCAACTTAATTCAATCCCCAAAACTAGGTGGTCACGTGCACAAGTCTCTCATGTAAATATTAGAATTGAAATAAAATACGAGTCTAAAATGAAGTTGTCTTTCAAGTAAAAACAAAGTCATAAACTAGAGTAGGAAAGTTCGTTGAGATGACAAGCAGCTACCTCACAATCCTCCACAAGATGCCTCTGAAACAAAGAGAATGGGAGGTATCACGAAGATCCGGGCTCGTAACCTACAAAAATTTGTAGAAGCAAGGGGTGAGTATCAAATCACGCGGTACCCAACAAGCAAACCTCTAAACACAAGTTAACTGAACAAAATACGGGTACTCCTTACACCATATCTGAACCTCCACACTACAGTCTATCAGTTCACAGTTTACCAAGCACACAACTATCAGATCACATATTCTCAATAACATCTCACAATTCAACAGTCACAAGTTTCACACGAAAGCACTCACAAAATCAGCAAAATACGAGTTTTAGTTCACTAATTATAAAATGTGCAATGCCGTGAAATGCAATGTCAAGTATAGTGATGTATGACTGTCCTAATGATACACGCCCGCTGTCTCTCAGTTTGAGACCCATGGGGAACATATCTGTCCATGCATCTGTCGTGGCGCACGATATGACCCTCAATAATAGTAACCGTCGCGATGCGCGATACGTTCCTCAAAATATAATATCCATCGTGGCGCGCGATACGATCCTCGAAATGGTACATCCTTTTATCACGTAACTCTTATCACAACCATGTCTGAGATGCAATGCAATTGACATGCTCAAATAAAAATGAGGTGATAACCATTTTGATAACAAAGCATAATTTACAACAAGGAATACAACATGAACGAATAAGCAAAAAGTCTCCAAATCATTCTCAACATCACACAAGGAAATAAACGAATTTCATACGCTTAACAAGTGTTTAGAAATTCACTTGCCTTAGCCACTCAAATAAACACTGTAGGACTTGAGTCTTCCCTTTCCGTTGAGCTTCCAAATTGATGCAATCTATTCAAGTATATAATTTCACAATAAGGTTTCGGAACTAACAATACCCACATTTTTTTGTGTTTAACCTTGACCTAAAAATTCACCCAAATTTATAATCAAGTTTTTAATTCTTGATGTCAATTAAAATTTCCACTGTCATAGTTTTTCAAGTTTGAAGCCTAGAATTAAATTTTGATTATCTCTTTTCCACTATTATAATTCGAATGACATTCACTCAACAACATACATATAATATTTAATTACACATGCCAACCTATCAAACTAGATTCACATATTAATGACCAAGCTATAAAATTTGCACTACTAATCTAATTAGAACAGTGCTAACGAAAAATTGATCTTTTTTTTTCCTTCTATTTAACATTTTTTTTCGAGCCAATGATTGTCTCGTTATGGACAATGATTGGCTCATTATGACTAATCATTGACTCATTATGGCCAATCCAGATACTCCCAATTCTTTTGTTAGTTTCCCAGAATACTCACCGTCACATTAACAAACCTACAACATAATACCTCAATTTTCATTCCAATATTTCTTACACCTAATTAATTTTATTCTTTTATATAAATCATTGCCTTCTAATGCATAACAATGAATTATCTTTACATGACCTCTATTTAACCAAACTATAAATGCCTCACATTGTGTCAGAAGAAAACCTTAATTGCACTTCCAAACCACAATATTGCATTTAGCCCACAATTGATTAACCAAAACCAATTACGTCAAAGCACGATCGATTGTTACCTGCAAGATCAATTTCTCCTTCCATTTCCTCTCTCGTTTTCTCTATAGCCGCCAGTTCTATCTTTCTGTTGATAGCAAACCACATTCTTTTCCTTTGTCCTTTTTATTTTAACCCATATATTAAACCCCAAATACTTTAATTCACTTTAACCCATGTTAAAGTGGTATAGAGTATTATTAAATTATCACTTTAGTCCATTAACTATTGATTAATTAACTTAAGTTAAACAAATATTCAAAAATTCTAAAGAGGATATTTCAGGTCATTACATTATCCACCACTAAAAATCATGTTCGTCCTCGAATATAAAGTAAAAGAAAGTACCTGAAGATTCAAAAAGCAGAGGATATCTGGCAACAATGTCAGACTCGGTCTCTCAAGTTGCCTCTGCCACTGATCGGTGCTTCCAGTGCACTTTCAGTGAAGCAATCTCCTTGGTCCTAAGATTTCGAACCTGCCTATCCAAAATAGCTATAGGCTCCTCCTCAAGTGTCAATTGTGGACCCAACTTCACAGAGTCAAGTGAAAGAACATGAGATTCATCTGGAATATACTTTCGAAGCATAGAGACATGGAAAACAGGATCAACTGCCGACAAACAAGGTGGCAAGGCCAACTTATACGCCACTTCTCCCACTCGGGTCAAAATCTCAAAAGGTCCAATGAATCTAGGGCTAAGCTTTCCCTTCTTTCTAAACCTCATCACACCCTTCATGGGTGATACTCGGAGCCACACATGATCACCCTCCATAAATACTAAGGCTCTAACTCTCCGGTATGCATAACACTTTTGTCGACTCTGGGCCGTCAACAGTCTATAATGAATCATACGGACTTGCTCCATAGCATCTCTAAGCAAGTCTATATCCAAAGAGTCCATCTCTGCCGAATCAAGCAAACCAATCAGAGATCTACACCAACTTCCATACAACGCCTCAAATGGAGACATCTGGATACTAGAGTGATAATTGTTATCGTAGGCAAACTCTCTAAGGGTAAATGTCATTCCCATCTAGAACCAAAATTGATCACACACGCCAGTGGCGTACCCAGGATTTTGACAAAGTGGGTTCAACATAAATAAATAAAACCAAAATGTGGTAATGGAGATTCGAACTTAGGTAGGCTGGGTAAATTAAAACCTTTTCACCATTGGGCAAATGGTTACATTTGTGTTAGTGGGGTCAAAAGATAATATATACAAATAAAATTTTAAAAACTGATCAAATATACATATATATACGTTGTTATTTTTCAACGAAGTGGGTTAATGTGAACCCACATGACCCTCTATGGGTCCGCCCCTGACACACGCCCAGAGCATGTCCTCCAACACCTGAATCGTCCGCTCGGTCTGACCATCTGTCTGAGGGTGAAAAGTTGTACTCATATCTAATTGAGTACCCATACTATGATGTTATGCCTTCCAGAAGTGAGAAGTAAATAGTGAACCTCGATATGATATAATGGAGATAGGAACCCCATATAGTCGCACAATCTGACTGATATATAGCTCGGCTAATTTTTCTGCCGTATACTTCAGCCGAACCGGAATGAAGTGGGCACACTTGGTCAGCCTATCAACAACAACCCAAATAGAGTCATAACCACCCACTGTGGTAGGCAAACCCATAACAAAGTCCTTTGTAATCTGCTCCCACTTCCAAGTAGTAATAGACATCCTCTGAGATACACCCCCGGGCCGCTAGTGCTCATACTTAGACCTGCTCGCAAGTCAAACACCTCGAAACAAAGTCTGAAATATCCCTCTTCATTCCACACCACCAGTAATACTGACTCAGATCATGATACATCTTCGCCACCCCCGGATAGATGGAATATCGAGAACAAAGGGCCTCCTCAAGAATCAACATAATCAAATTGCCCGTCTTAGGCACACAAATCCTGCCTCCGATCCTCAATACACCATAAGAATCAAGGACAACCTCCTTGGCTTCCCCTCTCAATACTTTGTCTTGAATAAGACATAACTTCTCATCATCAAACTGGTGTGCACGGATCTGTTTGACTAAAGAAAACCGAGCCTCGATAAAAGCAATCATCCCATCACTCTCTTCTGAAATCTGCAAGCGGACAACATTGTTAGCTAATATCTGCACATCTCTAGCAAATGTTCTTTCCTCAATACTAAGCGCTGCAAGACTCCCATGCTAGGAGTCTTCCTACTCAGAGCATCGGCCACAACATTGGTCTTCCCTTGATGATACAAAATGGTCACATCATAGTCCTTAAGCAACTCAAGCCATCTCTGTTGCCTCAAGTTCAAATCCTCTCACTGAAGATATACTGAAGACTCCTGTGATCAATGAAGATCTCACAATGCACCCCATACAAATAATGACGCCACAACTTAAGTTCAAATACTACAGCCGCCAACTCAAAATCATGAGTAGGGTAGTTCTTCTCATGGGATTTCAACTGCCTAGAAGCATAAGCAATAACTTTTCCCTTCTGCATCAACACACCACCCAATCCAACTTTTGAAGCATCACAATACACAGTAAAGTATACACCCTCCTCAGGTAGAGTCAACACAGTAGCCGAAGTCAACAAAGTCTTGAGCTTTTGAAAGCTCTCGACACACTTATCAGACCACTAAAAACCCACATCCTGTAGAGTCAATCTAGTCAATAGAGCTGCAATAGCATAGAAACTCTGAACAAATCATCGATAATAGCCTGCCAATCCCACAAAACTCCTAGAAGTAGGTCACGTCCAACCTCTAACTGCCTGAATCTTGGCCGGATCTACTCTAATACCCTCCTTTGACACCACGTGTCCCAAGAATGCCACAGAGGTAAGCCAGTACTCATACTTTGAGAACTTGGCATACAACTTCTCTTCTCTCAACCTCTGAAGTACAATCTTCAAGTGTCGGACATGGTCCTCCTCAGTCTTGGAGTAAACCAAGACGTCATCGATGAAAACAATCACAAAAGAATCAAGGTATGGTCGAAACACCCCATTCATCAACTCCATGAATGTTGCTCGGGCATTAGTCAATCCGAAGGACATCACTAAGAACTCATAATGCCCATATCGAGTCAGAAAAGATGTCTTTGGAATATCTGATGCCCTAATCTTCAACTGATGATACCCGGACCTTTTAATAAATCTTGGAGAACAATAATTCTCCCTGTAGCTGATCAAATAAGTCATCTATATGCGAAAGAGGATACATATTCTTCACTGTTACCTTGTTCAACTGTCTGTAATAAATACACATCCTCATAGTCCCATCCTTCTTCTTCACAAACAATACAGGGTCACCCCAAGGTGACACACTAGGGCGAATAAAACCCTTACTCAATAAATCCTGCAGCTGATCCTTCAACTCTTTCATCTCTGTTGGAGCCATACGGTATGGAGGGATAGAAATATGCTTAGTGCCCATTGCTCCAAATCAATAGCAAAATCAATATCTCTATCGGGGGAACACCAGGAAGATCAGAAGGAAATACATCGGGAAACTCCTGAACCATGGGAACAGAGTCCATGGGATGTGGTTCAACACTAGTATCCTGAATAAAAGCTAAGTAAGACAAACACCCCTGTCCACCAATCTTTGAGCACGGATAAAAGAGATGACCTTGTTAGGATAAGAACTACTAACACCCTTCCACTCAACCGTCAGAACACCAGGCATTGCTAAAGTAAAATTCTTAGCATTACAATCAAGGAAATCATGATAAGTAGAAAGCTAATTCATACCCAAGATAACATCAAAGTCTACCATCCCCAGAATGATTAAGTCTACCCAAGTGTCATACCCATCCAAAAAAAACAAGACAGGATCGATACACTCGATCCACCACTTAGGGCTCACCCACTGGTGTAGAAACACGAATAGGTACAGTCATGCTATCACATATCATATCAAATTTAGTAGCAAAATAGGTAGACACATAATAGAATGTAGACCTTGAATCAAACAACACAGACGCAGGTCGATGGCACACGGGGATGATACCTGTAATAACAACATTAGAGGTCTCTGCCTCAGGTCTCCGTGGGAAAGCATAACAGTGGCCCCTCGTCCATCTCCAGCCTTGGTAGTACCTTTACCCCCACTCTGCTGAGCTGCAACACCACAACTAGAAACTATATCACCTCTACCTGACTGAACTCTGCCACTGCCTCTACCCTGTGGTGCTGGTGGGTAGATGCAATAATGGGTCCCCGCTGCTGAAAGGAACCACTCCCTCTTTGTGATCCCCTACCTCCAGATGAGGCACCATGAAAGTGACCTGATGTACGGGCCCTTTTAGGGTCCCCAAACTCCTCTCTCTCCATCAATTCAACCTCTTTGGCGGAGCTCACAATGGACTGGGAAGAAGCCCCCTCTCATGATGCCCGAAACACAGCTGACCTGATAGAGAAAGTCAATCCCCTCACAAATTTGCGGATCGTCTCTGTCTCATCGAGAATAATGGCCAACGCATGCCTAGACAACTGACAAAAACGTGCCTCATACTCTGTAACCGCTAAACCATCCTATCTCAGATTCTCAAACCTCAAGCGACTCTCCTCTGTCACGCTCCAAGGGATAAAATGATCATGGAATGCATTAGAAAACTTCTCCCAAGTCACTGGAGAAGATACAACTGGAAAAGCCCCCAAAGAAGTCCTCCACCACTCTCTCGCTGGACCACGAAGCCGGAGTGTAGCATATCAAACATCATGTGACTCAACTAATCCAACCACCTCTAGCAACTCTCGGCATGTAGTCAGAATCTCATGAGCGTCCTCGCTCTTTCCACCCTGAAACTGAGGTGGGTCCATCTTTCAAAATCTCTCATACCTACGTTGCTCATCCTCTGTCAGAACAACCACCGGTGCAACTTGACCCCCAACTGCTGGTGCAAGATTATTCTGAACCACGGGATCCACTAGTAGCTGCCTCACCGCATCCTAAACAACTGGAGCTTGTTGGTGCTCTTGAGTTTGAATAAATCCCTCCAACACACTTAACACCTTCAATAATGTATCCTGAAGCAAAGGTGCGACTGCAGGCTCTGGATGAACCTGGTCCTCTCTGTCATCAATGTGAGGCTCTGGAGAGACCTCTCTAGCATGACCTCTTACTGGTGCTGCTCCACGGCCACGAACTCTGGCTAGTGTCGTACCATGAGCAGGACGTCTAGTTGGAGATCTACCCCTACCCCTAGATGGGGCCTAAACAACATCCTCGGGAACTGTCTCCCCTCTACCACCAGTAAGATTAGATCGAGTCCTCGTCATCTGTCAAAAGAGTATACAACAACTTAGTACCAAATAAGGTAACCATGCACGATGAGTTAGAATGAACAAAAGGAAGTTTCCTAATAGTCTCTATAGTCTCTCAGAGATAAGTACAGACGTCTTCATATTGGTCCTTGAGACTCTACCTAGACTCGGCTTGTTTACACGTGAGACCTATGAACCTAGGCTTTGATACCATTTTTCACGAACTAAAAATGGGTGTGATGGCACTCGTCTTATCCCACCAAGACAAGTCAGCCTAAAACCCAATATCTAACAAAGTGCAGAAATAAACAACAATCCAACAACATTTTCTATTATGAACATAAGTTAACTTAATTCAATCCCCAAAACCAGGTGGTCACGTGCACAAGCCTCTAATGTAAATATTAGAATTGAAATAAAATACGAGTCTAAAATGAAGTTGTCTTTCAAGTAAAAGTAAAGTCATAAACTGGAGTAGGAAAGTTCGCTGAGATAACGAGCAGCTACCTCACAATCCTCCACAAGATGCCTCTGAACAAAGAGAATGGAAGGTATCACGAAGATCGAGGCTCGTAACCTACAAACATTTGTAGAAACAAGTGGTGAGTACCAAATCACGCGGTACCCAACAAGCAAACCTCTAAACACAAGTTAAGTGAACAAAATACGGGTACTCCTTACACCCTATCTGAACCTCCACACTAAAGTCTATCTGTTCATAGTTTACAAGGCATACAACTATCAGATCACATATTCTCAATAACATCTCAGAATTCAACAGTAACAAGTTTCACATGAAAGCACTCACAAAATCAGCAAAATACCATTTTTTGTTCATTAATTATAAAATGTGCAATGCCGTGAAATGCAATGTCAAGTATAGTGATGTATGACTGTCCTAATGATACACACCCGTTGTCTCTCAGTCTGGGACACATGGGGGACATATATGTCCATGCATTTGTCGCGATGCACGACACGACCCTCGATAATAGTAACTGTCGCGGCGCGCGATACGTCCCTCGAAATATAATATCCATAGCGGCGCGCGATACGACCCTCGAAATGGTACATCCTCTCATCATATAACTCTTATCACAACCATGTCTCATATGCAATGCAATTGACATGCTCAAATGAAAATGAGGTGATAACCATTTTGATATCTAGGCACAATTTTACAACAAGGAATACAACACCAACAAATAAGCAACAAGTCTCCAAATCATTATCAAAATCACACAAGGAAATACACGAATTTCATACGCTTAACAAGGGTTTAGAAATCCACTTGCCTTAGCCACTCGAATAATCACTCTGGGACTTTAGTCTTCCCTTCCGTTGAGCTTCCAAATTGATGCAATCTATTCAAGTATATGAATTCACAATAAGATTTCGGAACTAACAATACCCACATTATTTTTTGTGTTTAACCTTGACCTAAATATGAAAACTAGATTCACAGTATAATGACCAAGATATAAAATTTGCACTACTAATTTAATTAGAATAGTGCTAACAAAAAATTGATCCCTTTTATTTTATTTTTTTCGTTCTGTTTAACATTTGTTTTCCAGCCAATGATTGGCTCATTATGGCCAATGATTGTCTCATTATGACCAAATACTCCCAATTCTTTTCTTAGTTTCCCAGAATACTCACCGTCACATTAACAAACCTACATCAACATACCTCAAGTTTCATTCCAATATTTCTTACACCTAATTAATTTTATTCTTTTATATAAATCATTGCCTTCTAATGCAAAACAATGAATTATCTTTACATGAACTCAATTTAACCAAACTATTAATGCCTCACATTGTGTCAGAAGAAAACCTTAATTGCACCGTCAAACCACAATATTGCATTTAGCTCACAATTAATTAACCAAAACCAAGTACGTCAAAGCACGATCGATTGTTACTTGCAAGATCAATTTCTCCTTTCGTTTCCTCTCTCGTTTTCTCTATAGCCGCCAGTTCTCTCTTTCTGTTGATAGCAAACCACGTTCTTTCCTTTGCCCTTTTTAGTGTAACCCATATAATAAACCCCAAATAATTTAATTCACTTTAACCCATGTTAAAGTGGTACATAGTATTATTAAATTATCACTTTAGTTCATTAACTATCGATTAATTAACTCGAGTTAAAAAAATATTCAAAAATTCTAAAGTGGATCATTCGGGTCATTACAATATACAAAAGTATCTGGTAAGAATACATGAAGCTGATAAAGGATACATGTTTCTGAGTTAAGACATAGGGTGTGTTTGGTATGAAGGAAAACATTTTCGCAAAATGTTTTCTAATTTTCTCATGTTTGGTTGGGTTAGAAGTTTTGGAAAATATTTTCCAAATCAACTTATTTTTCTCAAAATTAAGGAAAATGACTTCCCTTCAAAAATTAAGGAAAACATTTTCCAAAACTTTCCTCTACTTCAAATAACATTTTTTTCGTCGAAAAAAATATTTTAAAACATATTTTAAAAAAGATTTCCAATTTCCTTCGTACCAAACACACCCATAATGTATTTTATTTTCATCAATGTATATTACAAAGTGAACATGTACCCGACAAATCGTATATACTTGTATCTAAGTAGAGTTCTTATGTATGACAATATATGTTGCTAGCATGTATTTGAGACATCATTTAACTTTTATCAGTGTATCTTATTATGTATGCATATATATGACAAAATATACATATTTATCTGAATAAGATTTCATAAATTTGATAAGTTGTACATGTTTTTGACTTAAAAAAGTCTAAAATTTGTTGAATCACCAAATAATAGAGAAGAATTTTGATTGTTTTGATTTATTTAGGAATTGTGATACGTCATATTCTCTAAAGTTGTTACACACGTGATATTTTTCTTAATTAATGACTTTCATTTATATCTCTTAATTAGATACACTCCTTTGTTAATGACTGTCAATAATATCTCTTAATTAGACACACTAATTGATATGTATCCATCTTATATTATTGAAACTGTAAGTTTTTTTATGTGAACTATCATTCAATAGTTATCGGAATACACCTAGTCGTTGACTAGAGCAAATGATTGTCAATATATGCTTCTATGCGTTTATGTCCATAAAATCTTCATCTACCTAGCATACATAACGCTTCTATTTGATGAAATATTTAATTTTTTTTTACATATTTTTAATTGACTTTTAAAAAAATCTATACTCTTCCCTTTCAAGTCAGCGATATCGATGCCATGGTAGAAACGAGATCACGACTAGGAAGATGGAGAAGATTCTGATGGATGTCACAGTTGGAATAAATTAATTTATACGGTGATAATTTTAACCTTTAAACTTAACTTTAAGCTTATTTTTAATTCATTTGGATTTGGTACTGTGAAATTATTTTTCCACGTGGAGTCTTACATGACATAATATTTAAACAAAAGAGAGAGTGCACACACATTATCAGAAATCAGTCGAGGTATATTTCGCTACTATTGGATGATAGTCCAAGTAGGGAACTCACACTCTCTCAATAGTTCATGTATGAAATTCAAAAGACTGGATAGTTTAATTTTGGGAAAAAGGTCAAAAATACCCTTCAATTTTAATTTATTATTTAAATTTATCCTCGCCATTAAAATGGAGTTAATTTTACCCCTCCCGTTACTAATTTCACAAAATTTCCCCCCCCCCCCCTCTCATTTAACGGATTGACCCAAATTGACCCGATTTTTAAAAAAAAAAAAATCATATTTCTTATTTTAACCCAATAACCCAACCCCATTTAAAATAACCCGTTCCCATTCTCCACATCTCCTTTACCCATTTTATAAATCTAATTAGTGATAAGTCAGACACTTGAATAAACGGAGATGAAAAAGTTCTAGTGTCCTTTTCCAATGCCAAAGGCATGTAGTTAGTAGCATATTTTAATAGCCATCACGCCGTTTTCCATGCAATGGACTGAGTCTGGCTAGGTGGAGGAATATGCATCAATGCAGAGTCTTAAAAGTTTTAAAAAAACTCAAGCCGTGAAGTTGTGAAGGAAAAGCTAAAAACCTTGTTTAAGCCAAAAAATGGCAACTCTAATAGAGATTTGTATAGTACTGGCAAAGCTAAAATCTCCTGAACTACCACCTTAATTATGATCCAATGACAACATAACTTAACTAACAACTCCAAATTATTCTGCTCAAGCATGTTTTTATTTCCAGTGTGGATAAACTTTAATCAGACTGAGCTATTGATTAAAAGATAGGGAGATCGAATATGAGCATGTGAATATCATCCAAGATCCTCTAAGCCAAAACATGAAGTGCACATATACCAAATTACTTAAACTGCACTATGCTTGGTGGATATATACGTTTGATGTTTTCTGTTCCCAGTACACAGTTGGTGTCTCACATTCTCTGTGACATTGTCTAACCCATGACACCTTCATAAAGAAAATAAGAAAAAGTCCCTAGACACAATATCTCAAATCATGTTTCATATCAATTTATGAATGAGCAAGAGAGAAGAATCACAAATCTTCAGTTAATACACGTTTAGGAGCGCAATATATGTTCAAACACAACTTCAAATTCTAATAGGTGTACTTTGAATACTTTCTTTTTTAAATGGGGTGATGGGTAAATGGGTTAAAGGAGATGTGGAGAATGGGAACCGGTTATTTTAAATGGTGTTGGGTTATTGGGTTAAAATAAGAAATAGGGCTTTTTTTTTAAAAAAAAATCGGGTCAATTTGGATCAATCCGTTAAATGGGGGGTAAATTTGGTGAAATTAGTAACGGAAGGGGTAAAATTAACTCCATTTTAACTCTAAATATTATTATAGTATGATATATGTCTAGTTTTGTATGTTTTTGGAGAAAAGTTAATATCACTAAAAGAGTTAGTAATCCTAATTTTGAGACCAATAAACTTTTTCCTATAAATAAAAGAGTTTTTTTAGAAAAATAAAAGTCTTCTCTTTTTTGTTTCTCTCGATTATATTCTCTTTGAATTATTATTTTATAATTTAAAATTATCAAAACAAATGTCTAACTTTCTATTAAAATTTAATGCACATTAGCAACGTCTTCGAAAATCAAAAGTTTGACAATGGCACCCGTAACTTACTAGAAATCAAGTGGAAAAGAATTAATAGAACTTGTTTGGGGAGGAGACTGATTTAACTCTAAGTAATTAAGATATGTTTATATTTTTTGGCGAAATTGTCTGATAGACCCTTATGCTTGTATCCGTTTGTATTTTGAACCCTTCTACTTACCTCTTTGTCATCTGGATTCTTAAACTCAATAAAACACAATTTAACAAATCCTTCTTACCATTGACCAAACTTATGTGTCTTTAAGATAGTCCAGTTGGTGAACGTGTGTGACTTCACACACCTTAAGGCGAGTGAATAACTTTTTTAGGTTTAAAAAATATTAAATTAAAAAAGAAATAGTTATTAAAAAATCAATTAATTAAAAAGTCTTTTCTTCTTCCCTACTACCCCTTTCTTTTTGGACATTTTAACGCCTGACCAAAACTTTTCTTATCTTCTCCAATATTTAATTAACACTGAAGACCAGCTCTCGCCAGAGACCAATGACTGATTCACCGGAGACCACTGAATCGCAGTGGCTTGAGAGAGATAAGTGGTGTTGGTGGTGTACGCCCTCACTGTTTCGCAGTAGAGTGTGAGAGAGAGACGACACTGTCTAGTCAAGAGGAGCATGAGGTGGGTGAGGGTGCGGTCATGGTGGTGAAGAGTTAACTTTTCGGCCAGATCTGGTGGTACGATGGCTTAGGTTCTTGTTTTTGTGGAGGTTTGAGGAGGAAAGAAAAATAGTGATGGTGCGCAGCGGAGATGAAGATGGGTTAGAGAGAAAGTATATGTGATTTCGCCGGCAAAAATTGCGACGACGGTGATGGGTTTCTCCAGTCGATTTTGGTCGTGAAAATAGGGAGAATCAGATGTATGGAATTTCACTAAAAAATGCCAAAAAAAAATTAAAGTGTTATTATTTTACATTTTATTAAATAATTTTGGTTAATAATTATAAAAAATAGTTATGATAATTATGATATGACATTAATATATCTGGCATGGCTACGACATGTGAATTACATAAAAGAGAGTGAGCTACACACATGGTTGGAGGTAGGAGCGGACCTAGGTGGACGACAGGGGGCTCAACCGAAACCCCTCTATTGAAAAATTACACCATATATATAATGTTAAAATTGTTATATATATATATATATATATATATATATATATATATATATATATATATATATATATATATATATATATATATATATATATATATATATTAAAATGAACCTCTTCTACATAATTTTGATGCGTAGCTCAGTGGTTAAGGGGGTTCTAGGACTTTAGCGTTTTAGGTTCGATTCTTGCCAAACGCATTTAAATTTGATTTTGTCTGTCTTAGTTTTTTCTTTTCCCAAAGACCATCCCACAACTTTCAAAAGGTTGTTTGATTTGATTTTAGGATAAATTACCTATATACACATCTTTATTTCCATAATTTCCATCATTCCCTATCATTCTAAAATATTTTCAAAATCCCTTATTTTCCCTCAATTTCCAAATCAACCACATACATAAGTTCCAACCTTAATACATGATTTCCTTCCTTTTTTCACTCGTTTATTCTCTCCCTAATTTCACTCTACAATCCTTTTTTAGTGTATCAAGTCATTTTTGTTTCTAAATTAATGTATAATGTCCTCGTTTCAACATTATGATATATTATAATTTATGTACAATGTATCATGTTCAAATTACTAAATTATCTTACGGTTATAGTTTGGGATACATTAACTAGATTTTTAGTGTATCAAGTTAATTTTGATTCTTAAATTAATGTATAATGTTTTTGTTTTAACACTAATATATATTATAATTTTATCATACACAGTGTATTGTGTTGAAATATTTGTTTTGAAACATAAACTTAATTAATTTTTATACTTGATATAATGCTTCAACAAAATGTATCATTTATCATGCATCTAAGTGTTGTTATGTATCTTCTATCTTATTCAAATTTAGAAGCATATTTATCCGTACACAGTACATGATACATTAAAGAGTCACACAATTATGTATAAAATTCATAAACGGTGATACACAAACGTTATTATCAAAAGTTTGTTTGGTTCGAGACAAAATATGAAGTTCTTGCAGCTTTGTATCTGATACAATAACATGGAGTGCATTAATACATATATTAAATAATGTATTAGATACACAACATTATGTATTTTAAACATTGCTAATATCAAATATAATTTTTTTTTATCAAACACAACAGCACAAATTATATGTTAGATACACAAATTTATAAAACACAATATTACATCTACTAAATCATATAATTGATACATGATATAATGTATCGGATATACAATATTCTTTTATTGCATGAACAAATATACAATTTTCAAGACATGATACGTAAATTCGAATTTATACTACTTGTATCTTAGCAACTAGCTATCACAAAGTAATGTATCAATCTGAAACCTTACATCTTATGGACAACATTACTTTAAATGTATCTGGTAGAAATACAATATTTATCTATTTAAACAAGATACATAAATAGTAATTTATTGATAAATCTATCCACCCCAGAAACAAAATTCAGAAATCAATTACACAACATTATAATAGGTATGAATGATCCGTCAAAGTTCTGCATCTATTCAGTCTTTCTGTTTGTTGTATCAATCCACAACGTATACATTGAAAATTCAAACTCTTGTTTCTTCACCACAAAAATGGATGAGATCGCCAATTTTTTCCTCAACTCATCGATATTTAATTCAAATGCAATGCTTGACTTGAGATCCACAAATCAATTTTTGGACCAACAATAATTTCATCTCTTTTGTATCATTCATACCTCCCTTACTTTCTCATATTTCGGAATGCCTCAACAAGATGGACATGTTCATGTTATTAATACAATTTATCGATAATTTTAATTCAAAATTTGAGATTTTTTAAAAAAGAATGAGGAGAACAATTTTGGGATACATAAACTAGCGTATTTTGAAATACGCATTGAAGTGGTCAATAACTTATTTGACCATCTCTTACTGTGGTGCCACGATCGAGATGAGATTAAGAGTATACCAAGCAATAGAATCAACATTTTCTTGTGATTTCCTTCTACTATATATCGAATTTTCTTCATCCAATCGATCTGCTGCAATGGTTTCTTTTCCAACAACTATTCATTATGTAATCTTATCAAATTTTTGGCAAAGTTGAATCTAATTTGAATGATCACTCGATGAACATGAGACGATGAATAGACAGAAAAAAATGAATTTTGAATTGGTTTATTTTGGAAGGATTTGCGTCTAATTGAATTGTTTGAAACTAGGAGGATTTGGAGGAGAATTGAGATTAATTAAAGTTGTTACCATTTGAGAAAGATGTCAACAAATTGATTAGCTTGATTTAGGGAGCTCAAATTCAAAATTGATTCCCTTTCCTTTAAAAGTGTAACTGATATTGTTTTAATGTATTAAAATTAATGTATCTGAATTATTTTCTATGTATCCAGATAGCTTGATTTTGAAGGGATTTTTGTAAATTGAAAAAAAATAGGGATAAAATATAATTTAGGTCTTACACTATGGGATTTAGGCAAGTTATACTTGGTTTACAAAGGTTATGTCTCTATAAATCACTAAAGCATATAGGAAATTGAGTTTGAAGTTTGATGAGAATTAATCAAAGTTCATATTCTCTCCGTTTTATTTTATGTAACATTTTCAAAATTTCACGATTCAAACAAATCTTTTTTTACCTATAAAATTTTCATTTATCTTTTAAATATTTAAATATTCAATTATTTTGACTTATTGTACTTTTTACGTAGATTATAAATATTTAAATTTCATTTTATAATTTTAAAAATTCCATGCACATATTTTCTGTCAAAGTAAAACTATTTGACTCTAAAAAAATGAAAGGTGTCACATAAATTTGTACAAAGAGAGTATTAATTAATATATAATTTTTTTCATAAATAATTTTTATATAAATTATGTTGAAATTGTATTTGAAGGACATAATATAAATTAATAATAGACTCCTAGCAATAAATATATTTAAATAAAACAACAAAATTAATAGCTAGATTGGCCAAATTTATAAAAATTGTTATTATGAGGAGTACTTTTTATCAGAAGTGTTTTCACAAAAAAAATTATTTTTTAGATTAACATTCTGTGTTTGGCAAATAGATTCAATTTTTTTCTTGTCAATATTAAATATTAGAGATGAAATTTGTGTTTGGCCAAATTTTTCAATAGTGGTTTTGGAGAAAGTTATATTTCAGCTTTTGAAAAGAAATTTTGCTAAAACTAAAAAATAACTACTGTGTTTTATTTTTTCTAAAAGCACAATAGATTCAAAAAAACTTCGATGAAGCAAGACATAAGTAGGACGAAATATTAAATGGAACATGACAAAACGAGTTAAAATTTAGTGAGCTTAAGTTACTCTTGTCTTTCTCCGATACACTCCTTTTTATCAACCTTTTCACATTTTTACTTCTTTATATTCGAACCCCCTGAATAAAAATTCTGCGTCCACCACTGGTTGGAGGGGCTTAAAGTCTTATTTTAATTGAGTTTAAGGGTCTATATGATAAGGGGTAAGTAGAAAGGTACTTAAGAATACAAACTGATACAAGTACAAGAATTCACCAGACCATTTCGGCTAGTTTTTTTTATGAGGTTTGGTTTAAGTAAATTTTGATACACGAGCCTTTTGGCTCATTAACATTGATTCAATATATTTTGCTTTCACTTGTAAGGTTATGAGTTGTGCTTATTTTCAGAAAAATTATCATTAGAAGTATCAGTAATATATCATGCCTCAATTTGCTCTTAAGTAACAATATATTTAAAACAAAAATTTTATATATCAATGAATTTAAATTAAATCTATTTTTATTTTTGAGAAAGGGTTTAAATTATTACATATATGTGCATATTAACGAATTTATGTAATAAATAAGAAGAAAGGAGAGCATAAAAACAATATTTAACTCTTTCTCTATGCTGAAAGTGCAATGATGCAATTTTGAAGACCAGTAAATGTCGAAGCGACATAAAAACGCAGTCCTGCATCAAGGATTGTTGTCGATTGAAAAACGACATAAAAATTGCATCCCTAAACATATTTCTATAGTGGACCAATTGTGAATTTGTATGTCACTAACGAGAAGGCGGGGGATGTTTTAAAGTTTACAGAAAGATCAGAAATTGTGATTGTTTTTCGTCAAAACAATAATTGTTGTGAAAACAACAAGTAAAGATTTATGTATGTATTTGGAACATTATTAATGTTTAAAACATTTATGAGATAAAAATATTGGAACAAACCCGAATTGTCAATACAAATACATAAGCATTATGGTCATTGATTACCAAATTATAATAACAACACTTGAATTACAAGGAAAAGTACCGAAATATCAAATAACTAGAGAAAAGACATAAGAATGGGGATGAAAAATTTAGATTCTAGAAAGAGATGAGAGGACAAGCGATTTTTTCGTAATACACATACCCTCCATATCTGTAAACGAAAACCATTTAAACTCTACCCAACCTGGATCCCAAACAAATCTATTATTGGGTTGTCTAATTCTTGGGACTCTTTGTGGTTTAGTCCCAGGACCAACAGCTTGTCCAGCCTATGATCTATTCGCGATCACAACAATACTCCCCCTGAATCGAGAAACTTTTCCTAAACGTTCGAGTAGAGGAAAACTAACGAGGGAAATATAACATTCTCATGAAACAATTTCTCAAAATAGTTCAACACCAAAACATATGTTTTGTGTATGCTCCTGGCTATGTTATAAAGTATAGAAGGCAGTGGCACGTACAGGTTCACGACAATAATTTCCGGAGGCATACTACAAATTGGACGAAGTGATGAAGATACTTGAATAACAAGCACTTCAGTATTGACTCGAATTGAATAATTGTTAAACCGAACCGATTGAGACAAAGATCTAAAAGTTCTAAAACCAATCCTAGGAACAACCATTTGCTCAACCAAGCCAAGAACATGATCTTTATGTTTAAAATCAAAACTTATATATAGGACTAACAACTCTGCATCTCCTGCAATATAAAGACTCTTGGATGCATTATATCTATAACCAACAGAGAACCCAATGGACAAGTTTTCTCCACTTTTAATTGTGAAATAAGAAATCAAAGGTTCTGATAGTACCAACATCAAGTCATACGTTGTTGGATGCAAGTAAAACCACGTACGGTTTTATCCTTCAATTGGTGAATCATTAGTGTCACTTTTATTTCCTGCAGTATTATGTTGCTAATATTCACAACAACAATTTTAGTTTCAACTGTTTTACTAACATAGAAATTCCTAAGTAAACAACTTTTTTCTTTAATTTCTCCAAACAATGCATGTGCTTCTACGTTCTTATTAGAATGTCTTAGAACAAGGAACTCAGAACTAATTCCAGGATCCCATACACTAAAGTCTGATGAAATTTCATGAACAAAGAAAATGAAGCTAGTCACACCAAGATTGATTTGAAATTGAGTTAAGCGACGTTGATCAATGAAAGTATTAGCAATTTGACAGGTCAATGTCTTAAGGATTTCCTTGAACTCGTCCACAACTATGGTGGAACGTCCCTTGCAAAGGCTATAAAATTTCATTGAAAAAGCAATCTGTGTTACATTCACGAGCAGATTACTTTCATCATTTTCTTCTTCTCTGCAATTTTTTTTTATTCCATATCTGTCATCACTTCATCCACAGGAATTTCACCTTCCAAGGTCTTAATTTTATGAATTTGTGGTTCATTAGAGTCACGATCAATATGAGTTGCATTAACTTACCTGTCTGACAATTCTCCTTGGGATGTACATTGAATAATTCCACTGCGATACTTGGAATACTTAAAGATTCTTCACCAGCCCTTTCAATTGGAGTGTCTGTGGGGCAGTTGCTAGTTAACCTTTCATAAAACACCTTGTACACATCCATTTTTCTTTTGTGTTCAGATTTCTCTTCATAGTTTTTAAGCAAAGGTTAATTGGTTATAATTTGATATAACGTGAGTTTACGGTACTTTTAATGCATTTCACTAAGAAGTTTTGTGTGTCTAGGGCATGTTTGTGTTGGTTTTATATGTTTTTTTGTCATGATTTCAGGATATATATACAGGCGTGGGGATTTGAGGAGACAACTGAAGGAAGGGCAGAAAAAGACATCTACGGAGGAAACCTGTGGACCGTAGGTCGAATTACGTCCCGTAGATGATGGTCGTAGAAGGCCAGGCCAGGGATTGCTAGAGATCATGGAAATCTTGACTAAGTGTGGAACCACAGTGATGACTTGCGGATCGTAGAGTGATCTATCGACCATACTACATCTCCGTCGAAGTTATCTGAGTGGTGGTTGCAGTACCTGATGCTGAAAAATTCAAAATGTGGAGCAACAAAGCAGAGTTACGGACCGTCGCCTGACTTACGGTCCATACTGCTTGGTCGTAGAAGTCGACAAAGATCCTGAAGATTTTGAAGGTTGAAAATTTCTATGTCATGAGGCACGTAAAGGACTAATGAACAGTAGATTGACTTACGGACTGTAGGTCAGCCTCGTAGAATGAAGACGCGTCCTGCAGTTTTATTTCCTTATTTTAATTTCTTTTTATTTCAAACTTAGTTTTCTATAAATAGGGGATAAAACCCTCATTTTTGGGGGTTAGACATTATTATTCTTGTTTAGTTTATGCTTTGGGAGATTAACTTGCAAACTTTTGGCAATTTTTGATTTCTAAAGTACATTTAGACGATTTTGGCTTTGCGTTTCAAGTTGAGATTCTGGGTTTATTCTTATTGTTACGTAAGTTCATGATTGTTTCATCTAAAAATTTGAATTGTGTTCTTGCTAATATGGGTAACTAAATCCAAAACTAGGGTTATAGGAACCATGGGCGATCAACAAAGTATGAATAGTAATTAAGCAATTTTTGAGTCGTGTTATTGCATGCAATGATAATTTTTTTTGTTTAGAAGTCTTTTTAACTATGGACAACATTAGAAATCACTTTGGTTCTACATTATAGAACAAGGAGAAAGTTAATAAGAAAAAAAATCAACATAGATTTAGTGTGATACTATCTAATTGTCTAGTGTCGATTGATGTGAGCGTGAAAACTAAGCCATACATCGGTGCAATGTCTAATATGAGGTAAAGGTAAGGGTTAGTAAGTTATACACACGTAGCTGGATAAAGATGCGGGGTGAAATATTTAGATGCCGGACGAAGGATTTAAAGATACCTAAATTATCACTTTGCATGTAATATACTAGAAGAGGATTGCTATTACTAGGATTACTCATGCCTGTCCTTGGTGTGCTTGCATATACCCATACTTAGTACAAGTGTGTACTAATCCCATACAACTTTATATTTTTAGGTGCAGGCACCGGTGGACGCTAGAGCTTACAGGTTGACGTTGCAGCTATCCGAACGTGAAGCTTTCATCCGGACTTGGTAGGCCCTCATACTTTCGAGGACGTCTACCGTTACTATCTAGCTTAGATGTAGGCTTTAGCTAGTGGAGTATGTTCCACTAGTGTTTCTTTCAATTTTTATTTCAGACATTGTATTGGTGCCATTTTGACAATTATACATTTAATGCAGTATTGAACTATTTCTTTAAGTTGATAATATTAATGTTAGATGGTTGATGGTGAACATTATGAATGTAAGTAGAATGACCTTTATGCATGTTAAGAAACAAACAATTTCAAATTTTCCGCTAAAACTAACCTAGATGAAGTAAGAATGACGTAAGTAGGCTTGTCTGCGACCTCTGAGAGGTCAATGACGCCGGTCTCGTCTTGGGTCTACATTCCGGTCGTGAAAAAGTTGATATCAGAGCACTAGGTTAAATTCTGAGGATAATAAGTTCACATCAACCAAATTTAGTAGTTTCTAAGTCACGGTAGTGAAGTGCACCACTATCCTGAATTAGAGACTGCATGATGCGTAGGAAACTTTCCCTTCTTCTAATCTTATCGTGCTTTTCCTAATGTTTAATTTTTTGGTGTTATGAGCGTGTGTAACATCAATATTTGTTGTTTTCAGAGAATGAATAATAGGAGAACCATTGTTCAGAGGAGAGAAGATGCAGCTGCTGGGGCAATCAGGTTCCACCCCAGGCTCCAGCTGAAGGAGTGGCTATGCCCGTTAACCCAGCTGGGTTGACTGATGCGGAGGTGCGGTCATCTCTGTCACAGATGGCATAGGACATCAATATGCAGGCCCAGGCTATGACTGCTCAGGTCAACCGGCAGGATGTTCAGAGGGAGAACCCACCGGTTCGTAGCATGGCTGACAGGTTGAGAGACTTCACGAGGATGAATCCTCCTATTTTCACAGGGTCTAAGACTTCAGAGGACCCTCAGGAGTTTGTGGATGAGGTGCATAAGATTTTTGTGGCTATGGGGGACACATATATTGGGAAGGCTGAGCTGGCTTCCTATCAGCTCAAGGATGTTGCACAGACTTGGTGCAAGATGTGGCAGGATAGCCGAGATTTGGGCTGAGTTCCGGTCACTTGGGAGCTATTTAAGACAGCCTTCCTGGAGAGATTCTTTCCCAGGGATATGAGGGTGTCCAAGGTTGAGGAATTAATCAACCTTAAGCAAGGATCTATGATAGTTAGGGAGTATTCCCTGAAGTTTGTGAAATTATCCAAGTATGCCACTTCTCTTGTGTCTAACAGCAGAGACGAGATGAGTAGATTCTTGATAGGGATTGCTGAGGATCTCGAGGAGGAGTGTAGGGCAGCTATGCTGCATGACAACATGGACCTTTCTAGGCTTATGGTCCATATCCAGCAAGTGGAGGAAAGCAGGAAGATGAAGCACACTAGGATAGGGAACACGTCAAGGCAAGCTGAGGAGAATTTTTCTAGGAAGAGTAGTACTGAAATCAGGGATAAGCCCAGGTTTAAGAAGGGACTCTCCCACCAAGGGGAGTCAAGTTCATCCAAGGGTCGCTATGATAGGGATTCCGAGTCCAGAGTTAAGAGAAACAATGGAGTAGACACACCTCAGGAGAGGCCACTTTGCAGGAAGTGTGGCAAACTGCATGGAGGAGAGTGTATGATGGGCAATATTACTTGTTACAATTGGGGAAAACCGGGTCACATGGTGAAGGATTGTCCGAATAGGAGAAGTCAAGAACAAGGGAAGGAGAGAGTTCAGCCTAATGTTCCAAGTGAAGAGGCTCCAAGGAGGCAACGATTCTTTGCACTCAAGTCTAGGGGTGCAGGGGAAGGCAACTCTGGTGATGCCTCGGGTGCGTAGCCTTAATTAATCTTTCATGTATTTGACTGTGTATGGTGTTTATGCACTAGTATGAGGTTAATATTTTTGAGTCATAATGTTGGTTGCATATTTGTATGACTTATATGTTGACTTATGTTGTATGCTTTGATAAGACTAGTTTAGGAAAGAATTCCTTAGTCTATTAATGTGAAGCTACTAGTAGGTTTCAAGGATGTGCACCATCATGTTAATATGTGAATTAGTTATTCACCAATGGGGAGTATTGAATTACTTATGTATGCATACATTCTATAGATGACTTACTTATTGTTAGTAAAGAGTATTTTCATTCGGGGAAGAATGTTCCTAAGAGGGGGATAATGTAACAACCCTAAAAATGGATAAGATAAGAAATGCTTAATGTGTCAAGAATGCCTATGAATAGACCAGGGTTCACACGAATTGATGCGCGTAGAACCAGACCTCAAAACCCTTGCAACAGCCAAGACAACTAACTTGGGGAGTTAGTTGAGCTTGGAAAGGTTGGGTCCAACCATGTAGGGCTCTCGAATACGAAGATTTACTCGAAGGAGTCTTTACCAGACTCAAAAAGAGGAAATCTTAGGTTTGAAGGGTCTAGGGGTAAAATGGTCTTTTTCCTGGATAAGGGTAGTATCATAATTACCCTAACTATATAATTAATTATCTAATCAATAAGGTGGAAGGGCAATTTGGGGAGAGAGGGCCGAAATTGGGCTCTTGAAGTGAAGTCTTGCTCCACCAGGGTTCGAACCTAGGTGGAAGCAATGAATTAAAGTGATTTTTATTTAAGCTATCGAATTAATGTAATTAATTAATAATTATTATTCATTATCTGATTTAAAATAAAATAAAAATCAGATTTTTAATAATTAACTAAACCTTATTTGACTAAGTCCTAAACTAGACTCCTAAGCCTAAGGTAACTCTCCTCTCTCACGCTCATCTCTCTCACGCTCATCTCTCTCTCACACGTCTCTATCACTCTCATTCATGTTCTCTCTGCCAAAATAACTTCAAAAACAGTAGTTAAACCAAAGTTCTTCACACTAGAAGAACTCACGTGAAAATATAAGAAAAACAAACGTTAATCAATCACATAGGCAAAGAGAAGGTTTTCCGTCGAGTGGGGTGTTGAATTTTGAGTCTTGGACGTGTGTTTGGAGAAGTTTTTGGGCAGCAAGTCAAGGTTTGAACGTCAAAAAGGTATGGGTTTTCTTCTCTCTTGGTCCCTTTCCCAAGAGACCCCTTAAGGTTCATATTATTCATTCGAAAACTAGGATTGTTTCCCCTTGTGCATGCCCCTATCACTAGCTCCCAATGAATCATAGGTTGGGTATGATTGCAGGTAGATTTAGGTGTATATTATGTTTTCTTGATGAATATGATTATGTTTCTGTACTTGAAATCGTATGAAAGACAACCCATGTGTTCGAAATTATGTGCAAGTGTGTGTGTGCAAGCATGTTACAGTGACTAAGGTTCTCTGTTAAATGCTCCAAAAAGTTTAATGTATTATGGTTGTATTTTTATGTCTATAAACTGAGGTAAGTCGTGATGATCATATGAAACGTTTTGTGGCTGGATTGAGTGAGAAATTCTTGACTAAACGAATCCATGAAAATGCACCTAAAACATTATAAATGAACCATGAAATTGCCCTAAGAACTAATGCGTAATTTGATGAAAAAGGTGTAGAAAAATCGTGGAATAAATTTCCAGAACCTGGAAATAGGCTTTAGAATGAATCTGGAAATTTTGGACGTCAAAAAAATTAAAAACAAATATATGAGGTCTGCAGGGATCGAACCCAGGACCTCACTATGGCAACCTTTATTAATAAACAAAAAGGAATGTCTCAGGTGGGGCTCGATGTGGGGGCATTGGTCAGTGAAATTCGCAAGGGAAGAAAAAAGGGAATTAAATGAAATGCTGTTGTGGGGTTTCGATCCCACAACACGGAAGATGACTTTTAAATTAAAATAAATATATGGGGTCGTGGGGAATCGATCCCACGCCCCTCAGCGAATGCAGTAACTAATAAAAAGAAAAAGGGGTTGTGGGGAATCGATCCCACGCCCCTCCACGCCTGAAGTAATTAAATAAAAAAAAGGGGTTGTGGGGGATCGATCCCACAACCCCTTGGTCAGTAGCGAAATAGGAGCATAGGAGAAGTCTTATAAAATTCATTAAAAATTATGGGGTCGTGGAGAATCGATCCCACGCCCCTCAGTAAGCTGTAGCAAGCTTAAAGGAGAAAGGAAAATGAAAAAAAAAAGAATTGTGAGGCGTGGGAATCAAACCCACGACCTCCTAGGCAGATTCAAGGAGAAAAATTAAAATAAATTAAAGAGGGGCTGTGAGGGTTCGAACCCACAACCCATCGGCCAAAGGAGAGAAATTAATAGTAAAGAAAATAAAAAGCAAATGAGGTTGTGGGGGTTTGATCCCACATCCTCTTAGTTCCATTGAGCGAAAAATGAAGAGAGAATTGAAGGGAAAAATAAAATGAAAGCTTTGGGGCTCGATCTTGGCTCCACAAGCCGTATGGATCAAACCAAAATGAATAAAAAAAATGTAAGTGTTGTCCAAGGGATTCAAAATTGGTTTCCCTTGCCCAAATTTCCGTATTGATACATAAGTCATACGTGAATTAAATGTTTTAAGAATAATGCCACCTACTTAGATCGAATCGGGATCTTGGCATACATACAAGATGCATAAGTCTTGTAATACATAATCTTAGGAAGATATGAGTCACTTAACAATCTATCAATGAAGTCTCATGGCTTGTATGTATAGACCCATAAGTCTAGCATACGTTTAAAAATAAGTGAACCTAAGATGTATGTAATGAAATAATGTAACCCTAAAAGGGTTAAGTACGAGTGTAAAATACACTAAATGTCCAAGAGCATTGGCATACGATGAAATGAATATTATGTAATGAAATGATGAAACCCTAGAAGGGTTAAGTAAGAGTGTGAAACACACAAATGGCCAAGTGCATTGGCATATGATGAAATGAACATTCACGTAAAAATGGGGTGAGTAATTATGAAGAGCAACTGTGCTAATGTTAATGAATGTGGTGACAACATGATATGAGGCTAATGTAAAAGATGAGAATAATCTCAAATGAGCCTAAGTAAATGTTACCAAAATGTACTGTCACGACTGAAATCTAGACCGCAGACGAGACCGGCGTCGTTGACCTCTCAGAGGTCGCAGACAAGCCTACTTACGTCATTCTTACTTTACATAGGTTAATTGTTTAGCGGAAAATTTAAAACTTTTTGTTTCTAAACATTTCTTACTAAACATTTCTAATACATTCGTAATTCGTTCAACATCAACCATCTAGTCATTAAGAGATAATCAAATGAAAGAAATAGTTCAATAGCATAATTGTATAATTGCCAAAATGGCACCCATACATAGTCCGAATAAAATAAGAAAGAAACGCTAGTGTAACATGCTCCACTAGCTCAACTCGTAAACTAAGCTAGAACATAAACAGTAGCATCCTCGAAAGCATGAGGACCTACCAAAAACCGGATGAATGCTGGACGTCAGGATAACTGCAGCGATGATCCTGTAGCTCTACCGTCTACTTGTGCCTGCACCTAAAATAGTAGAGTTTGTATAGGGTTAGTACACACTTGTACTAAGTATGGGTATATGCAAGCACACACCAAGGACATGCATGAGAAAGAATAGCTCCTTCCTAACAACATGATTTTTGGAAGTCACGTCAGTGGACTTGCAAAATTGAGATTAGGAAAGTTAGTGAACTTTCCAAATTTGGATTAGGAAAGTCAGTGAGCTTTCCAAATACGGATTAGGAAAGTCATGCCATGAGAGTAACATGCATCATCATACTTATCATATTGCACACATCAAATAACATATTACACATATCACATATCATATTGCATATAGCACATAACATCTTTCATATCATTCATTCATATGCCATGAGACCTTGGAATCATGGACTTAACATTAAGACTTTCCAAAATGAGGGCTCAACATATGGGACCTCAACTAGGGAGTCTTCATTAGCAAACACAGAGTCTGCTTCTTTCATTCATACGTACTTTACTTTATTTCGTTCATAGTCCAGTGAAACCACCGGTTATACCTAGGATGTAGTCTAAGACTTTCATTAGGTTCGTTGTGCAATGACCAAGAATGACCTAATGTCATTACTTGAATCTAACTCACCTTCTGATTATCCTATCCTAACACCTTTGGTATTCATTCATTTCATTAGGTGCATCATTTGAGGCTGGCCTCATTCATTCATTGGGAACTTTAACTTTAACCGACATAGATCATGTGAGCATCATGAAATCCAGTGTCTCCCCCACACCAAAAAGAGGTGGAATCACTGGCCAAAGTGATCCAATAACATGCTAGCGTACATGGGAATTTAACCCCGCCAGATCCCTATATTGGCAGTATAGGTTCGAAGACTAGGAGATATAAGGAGACCCATACTCGGCAAGCCGGACAGTCTCATCTCATGAGAGTTACGTGAACCTCCGCCCTTCCCGAAAGAAGGCATCACCGCTCATAGCTAGTCTATCGGTGCTCAGTATAAAGTTTCATTTCATTCATCTCATACGGCATGGAAGCTAACTTCTAGTATGAGGACATCATAGCTCATTAGATGATTTCTCATCTCATCATTCGTATTAAGTGTGTTAAGCTCAATACTCTCATTAGAGTGTTCATAGAGACTGGTCTCTTCATTATCTTACACTCTCATAGGTGAATACATGTTGGTAACCTTTACTTAGGATCATTTGAGATTACTCTCCTCATTTACATTAGCCTCATATCATGTTGTCACCACATTCATCATCATTTGCATCTTTGTTTTTCTTAGTTATTCATCTCTTATTATGTGTATGTTCATTTCGTCATATGCCAATGCACTTGGCCATTTGGTGTGTCTCACACCCTTACTTAACCCCTCTAGGGTTCATCCTTCCATTTCCTACATCTTAGGTTCACTCACTTTTGAACATATGTTAGACTTATGAGTCTAAACACACAAGCCATGAGGCTTCATTCGTAGTTCGTTAAGTAATTCTTACATTCGTAAGATTATGTAGTACAAGACTTATGTATCTTGTAGTTATGCCAAGATCTTGAATTTGATCTAAGTAGGTGGCATTATTCTTGGATGATTTGTTCACATATGACTTATGTATCAAACGGAAGTTAGAGAAAGGAATCCCAAGTCTTGAATCAATTGAATGTCATTTACATTATTAATAGATTTTATTCTAATAGTCATAACATTTTAACTCTAAGTCAAATCACAATGGTTACATTGAAGGTTCACTTTTCTACTTAAAATCTCTCTTGCATTGGCCGATGGGTTGTGGGTTCAAGCCCCCACAACCCCATTTTCGTTTTTCTTTTATTTATTTCGGTTCATGTGAGGCTTTGGGACACGAGGTCGAGTCCCCTCAGCCACACTCAATTCTCCTTTAATTTCCCTTCCCTTCCATTCGCTTAAGGCCGAGAGGTTGTGGGATCGAACCCCCACAACCTCTTTATTTTATTCTCCTTTTTGTAAGTTGACTATTTGAGTTGACTGTGAGGTTGTGGGGTCGAATCCCCACAGCCTCATTTCACTTCAATTTTTATCTCCCTCATCCGCATAGAGGTCGTGGGTTCGATTCCCACACCTCTCATATTTTTTTCTTTATTTTTCCTTTTCTTTGGTTTCTAACCGAGAGGGTGTGGGTTCGAATCCCACCCCTCTCATTTCTTATTTTCTTTTTCTTTACACTTATTTCCCAGCCAAGACAGGTTCGAATCCCCCTCACCATACAAACTTTTTCTTCTTTAATTTTTTTGGGGATTTTAAAGGGGTGAGATCTCGGGTTCGACCCCCAATGACCTCACCTATTTTTCTTTATTTTTCTTAACCTTCTAATCAACTTAAATTTGGCAGAGATATATCAACATAATGCTGGACATTTAAGGCAACTCCATTACTCATTTAAATCCCCATTTGTTCGTGAATTTATAGAGCAACACATAGTTCATTTGGTGCATTCTTTAATACATATTTTTTCACGAATTCTTAACCAAGATGTTTACTCCTCAATTCATCCACACTTCATGTCACATGAACATCACATTTTACTTCAATTAGTGTACATAAAACAACAAACAAGACATTAACAAAATCAAGCCTCTAGGCCGAGACTCAAACATGCCATACACATTTTTTTTTCTTAATTCGAACACACACATGGTTGTCTTTTCATGAATTAACGTACATCCAATACATTAACATTTAGCACAAACATCACATAATCCTAAGTCTACCAGCATTCATACCAACCTACATTCGTTGGGAGCTAATGATAGGGACATGCAACGGGGGAAACAACCTTAGTTTTTGAGCCGAATATACTGAGTCCTAGGGGTCTCTTGGGAAAGGGACCAAGAGTAAGAAGACCCATACCTTTGTTTTCTTGTTAAATGTCCAGAATGCTGCCCAAGAATTCCTCCACAAATCAGCCCACACACCCAAAGTCACACCTTACCCGACTAGTGTAGTACGTTCTGCTTAACGTTACCGGGTTGCTTTCTCTTTTGTGTTTCTATCTTTCAAGTTCTTGATGAACTTTTGCCTTTTCTTGGTTTTTCTTTTGCTGATTGTTTTATCAGTTTGCAGCCAAGAAAAGAGAGTGAAAGAGAGAGAGAAATCGTGCAAGAGAGAGTGGGGGAAATGGGAGATAGAAGTCTAGTAGAAGTAGGACTTTGTGGGTATGAATTAGTCAACTTAATAATTAATCAAAATTAATAAAAATCTGATTTCTTTTTCCTAAATCAGCTAATATTAAATATTTATTAAAAACTAAGTTAACACATTAAAATAAAAGCAAGTTAAATCTTGCTTCTAGTGGGGCTCGAACCCGAGTGACCCCATTTGCGAGAAATGGGTCAATTCGGGTTGCCCCACCCGAAATACCTTAAATTAATTAATTAATTAATTAATTAATTAATTAATTAATTAATTCCTCAGGGTAATTACAATATTACCCTTGGCTTGGAAAAGACCATTTTACCCTTGGACTCTCAAAACTTAAGATTTCTTCTTTTGAGTCCGGTAAAAACTCTTTCAATTAAATCTTCATTTTCGCGAGCCTCACATGGTTCGTTCCAACCTTTCCAAGCTCAATTAACTCCCCAAGTTAGTTGGCTTGGTTGTAGTAAGGGTTCTGAGGTCTGGTTCTTCGCGTATCAATACGTGTGGACCTTGGTATAATCGCATGCATTCTTGAAAAACCTAAGTCTTGATCCTATTCATTTTTAGGGTTGTTACATTAACCCCCCCTTAGTAACATTCGTCCCCGAATGACACTACTACTTCATGTTGTAATACCAGTCAGGTCGTAATAAAAGAACTATACACAGTTAATCAATAGCAACAAATTACGGGGAGGTAAGGAAGCATAGGTTTAAGAGTATAAAGTCTAACCTCGAGAGCTGAACAGGTGAGGGTAACGGGACCTCATGTCGGCCTCAGCTTTCCACGTAGCACCCTCAACAAGATGATTTCTCCACAATACTTTCACAGTGGCAATCTCCTTGTTCCTCAGCCGCTTGACCTGTCTGTCTAAGATCTCAACCGGTACCTCCTCATAAGACAAGTCTTCATCAACCCCCAAACCTTCAACAGGTAAGATTGATGCTGGATCACCTAGGCACTTCTTCAACATAAATACATGAAAAACTGGATGGACAGAAGCTAACTCTGCGGGCAATGCCAACTCATAGGCCACCTCACCCACACACTGTAGGATCTCATATGGCCCAACATATCTCGGACTCAGCTTCCCTTTCCTAGCAAATCTCATCACTCCTTTCATAGGCGATATTTTTAAGTAAACCTGGTCACCAACATCAAACTCTAAGGGTCGCTTTCTGTTATCAGCATATGACTTCTCCCGACTGTACGCAGTAGTCAACCTGTCCCTAATCATTTTGACCTTCTCTAAGGCCTCATGAATGATCTCCGGCCCCAAAATGGATGACTCTCCAACCTCGAACCACCCAACTGGAGATCTACACATCCTACCATACAGTGCCTCAAACGGTGCCATCCCAATGCTGGAGTGATAGCTATTATTATACGAGAACTCTATCAAAGGGAGATGGTCATCCCAGTTACCTCTGAAGTCAATCACACACGCACTCAACATATCCTCCAATGTCTGTATGGTGTGCTCTGCCTGCCCATCTGTCTGAGGGTGAAAAGCAGTGCTAAGCTTCACCTGCGTGCCCAAGCTCTTCTGGAAAGATCTCTAGAAATGAGAAGTAAACTGAGCTCCTCTGTCTGAAATAATAGACAAGGGAATCCCATGCCATCTCACAATCTCATCAATGTAGAGCCTCGCATAATCCTCGGCTCTGTAAGTAGACTTCACACGGATAAAGTGGGCAGACTTAGTCAATCTGTCTACAATAACCCATATAGAGTCATGCTGCCTTCTAGTCCGCGGAAGCCCAACCACGAAGTCCGTATTAATGGCCTCCCATTTCCAAGTCGGAACCTCAATAATCTGCGTCAAACCACCAGGCTTAAGATGCTCTGCCTTAACCTGCTGGCAATTAGGACACTTGGCCACATATTCTGCAATGTCCTTCTTCATGCCATCCCACCAATAAATCTGCTTGAGATCATGATACATCTTGGTGGAACCTGGATGTATAGAATATCTGGAACCATGGGCCTCAGCAATAATCCTGGTCGGCAAATCACCCACATCTGGCACACACAGCCTGTCCTGATATCTAAGTATGCCATCACCTCCCAAAGCGAAAGACTCATTCTTCTTCAGCAGCACTGAGTCCTTCAACTCCATCAACACGGGATCTAAATGCTGACCCTGCTTGACTTCAACTACCAAGGATGATTTAGAACTAGGATGAACTGAAACATCCCCACTAGTGGAGTCAACCAAACGCACACCCAGTGTGGCCAGTCTGTGTACATCTTTTACCAGCTCCCTCTTCTCATCCTCAACGTGGGCTGTACTTCACATGCTCATCCTGCTCAAAGCATCAGCTACAACATTAGCCTTACCTGGATGATAGTGCACATTCATGTCATAATCCTTCAACAGCTCTAACCATCTCCGCTGACGTAGATTCAACTCCTTCTGTGTGAACACGTACTGGATACTTTTATGGTCTGTGAACACATCTACATGCACATCATACAGATAATGTCTCCACAGCTTCAGTTCAAATACCACAGCTGCCAACTCTAGGTCATGAGTGGGATAATTCTTCTCATGAACCTTGAGTTGTCTAGATGCATAGGCTATCACCTTCCCGACCTGCATTAGAACACAACCCAAACCAACCCTAGATGCATCACAATAAACAGTGTAGTTCTCACCACACTTAGGCAAGGTAAGCACCGGGGCTGAAGTGAGTCTGTCCTTGAGCTCCTGGAAACTCTTCTCATAAGTCTCCGTCCATTATAACTTGGCTTTCTTCTTAGTCAAAGCTGTCAATGGGGCAGCAATGGAAGAAAAGCCCTCCACAAACCTGCGATAGTAACTAGCCAATCCCAAAAAGCTACGGATATCAGTAGGAGTAAGAGGTTTTGGCCAGTTTTTCACAGCCTCAGTCTTCCTGGGATCCACCTCCACGCCTTAATTGGACACAACATGACCCAGGAAGGTCACTGATCTCAGCCAGAATTCACATTTGCTGAATTTGGCATACAACTGATGCTGTCTAAGTACCTGTAAGGTTAGTCTCAAATGCTGTTCATGCTCTTCCTTGGTCTTAGAGTAAATGAGAATGTCATCAATGAATACTATGACGAACGAGTCAAGGTATTCACGGAAGACCCTGTTCATGAGGTCCATAAATGCAGCAGGTGCATTCGTGAGACCAAATGACATGACTAAAAACTCATAGTGACCATAGTGGGTACGAAAGGCTGTCTTTGGGATATCTCCATCCCTAACCCTAAGCTGATGATACCCTGAACGAAGATCGATCTTAGATAAGAAACTAGACCCTTGGAGTTGATCAAACAGATCATCAATTCTGGGGAGTGGATACTTATTCTTTATAATGACTTTGTTGAGCTGCCGATAATCAATACACATTCTAAGGGTTCCATCCTTCTTCTTTACAAACAACACTGGAGCGCCCCAAGGGGATATGCTCTGTTGAATGAAACCCTTGTCAGTGAGATCTTTTAACTGTAGTTTCAACTCTTTGAGTTCCACTGGAGCCATTCTGTAAGGAGGAATTGAGATTGGTTTAGTATCGGGTTCTAAATCGATACCAAAGTCAATCTCTCGAAGGGGAGGGACTCAAGGTAAATCATCAGGGAACACATCTAAGAACTCATTCATTACAGGTACTGAGTCTATGGAAGGAATGTCATGATATAAATCATTAACACTCACAAGATGACACAATAACCCCTTGGACATCATTTTATTGGCCTTAAGGTTAGAAATCAAGGGGTTAGGACGACTCGAATTGTACCCCTCCCAGACTAACTCTTCTTCATTAGGAAAGCGAAATCTCACCACTCTACTACGACAGTCTAAGCAAGCATAACAACTGTGAAGCCAATCCATGCCAAGAATAATATCAAAATCATGCATGGGCAACTCAACCAGGTTTGCACACATAGTTTTACCACTCACAACTATTGGGCAATCTTTGTATACTCTATCAGTTCTTACATTCTCTCCCAAAGGTGTACTAACCACTATAGGATCATGTAGAACTTTAGGCAATACCTCAAAAGTAAGAGCAAGCAGAGGAGTTACAAAGGAAAGTGTAGACCCTGGATCAAGTAAAGCATAAACAGAAGTTGAGAATACTTGCAGCATACTTGTGACCACATCAGCGGACTTCTCCTGCTCTTCTCTACCCTTCAGGGCATAGAACCTGTTCCTCTTAGGAGGCTCGGCTGCTGCTGCACCCTGTGGGTTAGGCCTAGGCTGAATATTACCTCCAGCCTGACCTGTGTTCTGTGGGCAGTCTCTGACCATGTGTCCACTCTTACCACAACCGAAGCAGGCATTAGTGCCCTGTCTGCACTCTCCACTGTGAGCTCGGCCATACTTAGCACAATTCTTGTTAGTACGCTGCATCTCACCTCCATTTCCCTTCTTGGGCTTAGGTCTGCCTCCTTTAGGTGTAGCACTCCTCTGAGGATTAGAATTCCCAGAACTCTGTTGCCCCTTTTTGAACCTTGGCTGCTCACGGACGCCAAAGTTATTCCTGTGGCCTCCATGACTGGGTCCTGCCTGGTCTTGAGGCCTGGGCCTCCTAGCATCACGAACACCTCTTTTCCTGCGGCTGTCCTCTACCTGATGGACATGCACCATCAACCTGGAAAGATCCATATTATCATGGAGCATAGCAGATCGACACTCCTCCTCCAGGTCTCGATTGATTCCTGTACGAAACCTGCTCATCTCATCCCTGCTGTTAGAAACCAGGGAAGTAGCATACCTGGGAGATTTCAACAAGGTTCAATTTTATTCTTATTCTTGCTATTAAATACTTAGGGAAAAAAAACAACATACATTGACAGCTTAACAAACTTCAGGGAATACTCCCTGACTGTCATGGAGTCTTGTTTGAGGTTGATGAATTCCTCAACCTTGGCCTCTCTCATCTACCTAGGAAAGAATCTCTCCAGAAATGCTGTCTTGAACAACTCCCATGTGACTGGTACTCCAACTAAGACACGGCTATCTTGCCACATCTTGCACTAAGTCTGTGAAACATCCTTGAGCTGATAGGAAGCCAGCTCAGCCTTCTCAATATCAGTAGCCCCCATAGCCACCAGAATCTTATGCATCTCATCTACAAACTCTTGAGGATCCTCCGATGTCTTAACCCCTGTGAAAATGGGAGGATTCATCCTCATGAAATCCCTCAGCCTGTCAGCCATGCTACGAACCGGTGGGTTCTCCCTCTGAACATCCTGTCTGCTGACCTGGGCAGTCATAGCCTGGGCCTGCATGGTAATGGCCTGTGCCATTTTGGCCAAAGATGCCCGCAACTCAGCATCAGTCAACGCAGCTGGGTTAACTAGCATGGCCACTCCTTCAGCTGGAGCCTGGGGTAGATCCTGATTACCCCTAGCAGCTGCTCCTCCTCTCCTCTGACCAAATCCTCTCCTAGTGTTCATTTTCTAGAAAAACAAAAAGGATTGATGTTAGACACGCTCGTAACACCAAGAATTTAGACATTCAGAAAAGCACGGTAAGATCAGAAGAAGGGAAATTTTCCTACGCATCATGCAGTCTCTAATCCAGGATAGTGGTGCACTTCACTACCATGACTTAGAAACTACTCAATGTGGTTGATGTGAACTTATTATTTTCGTAATTTAACCTAGTGCTCTGATACCAACTTTGTCATGACTGAAATCTAGACCCCAGACGAGACCGGCGTCGTTGACCTCTCAGAGGTCGCAGACAAGCCTACTTACGTCATTCTTACTTTACATAGATTAATTTTTTAGCGGAAAATTTGAAACTTTTTGTTTCTAAACATTTCTTACTAAACATTTCTAATACATTCGTAATTCGTTCAACATCAACCATCTAGTCATTAAGAGATAATCAAATGAAAGAAATAGTTCAATAACATAATTGTATAATTGCCAAAATGGCACCCATACATAGTCCGAATAAAATAAGAAAGAAACGCTAGTGGAACATGCTCCACTAGCTCAACTCCAAAACTAAGCTAGAACATAAACAGTAGCATCCTCGAAAGCATGAGGACCTACCAAAAACCGGATGAATGCTGGACGTCCAGATAACTGCAGCGATGATCCTGTAGCTCTACCGTCCACCTGTGCCTGCACCTAAAATAGTAGAGTTTGTATAGGGTTAGTACACACTTGTACTAAGTATAGGTATATGCAAGCACACACCAAGGACATGCATGACAAAGAATAGCTCCTTCCTAACAACATGATTTTTGGAAGTCATGTCAGTGGACTTGCCAAATTGAGATTAGGAAAGTTAGTGAACTTTCCAAATTTGGATTAGGAAAGTCAGTGAGCTTTCCATATACGGATTAGGAAAGTCATGCCATGAGAGTAACATGCATCATCATACTTATCATATTGCACACATCACATAACATATTACACATATCACATATCATATTGCATATAGCACATATCATCTTTCATATCATTCATTCATATGCCATGAGACCTTGGAATCATGGACTTAACATTAAGACTTTTCAAAATGAGGGGTCAACATATCGGACCTCAACTAGGGAGTCTTCATTAGCAAACACAGAGTCTGCTTCGTTCATTCATACGTACTTTACATCATTTCGTTCATAGTCCAGTGTAACCACCGGTTATACGTAGGATGTAGTCTAAGACTTTCATTAGGTTCGTTGTGCAATGACCAAGAATGACCTAATGTCATTACTTGAATCTAACTCACCTTTTGATTATCCTATCCTAACACCTTTGGTATTCATTCATTTCATTAGGTGCATCATTTGAGGCTGGCCTCATTCATTCATTGGGAACTTTAACTTTAACCGACATAGATCATGTGAGCATCATGAAATCCAGTGTCTCCCCCATTCATACCAACCTACATTCATACCAACCTACATTCGTTGGGGGCTAATGATTGGGACATGCAACGGGGGAAACAACCTTAATTTTTGAGCCGAATATACTGAGTCCTAGGGGTCTCTTGGGAAAGGGACCAAGAGTAAGAAGACCCATACCTTTGTTTTCTTGTTAAATGTCCAGAATGCTGCCCAAGAATTCCTCCACAAATCAGCCCACACACCCAAAGTTACACCTTACCCGACTAGTGTAGTACGTTCTGCTTAACGTTACCGGGTTGCTTTCTCTTTTGTGTTTCTATCTTTCAAGTTCTTGATGAACTTTTGCCTTTTCTTGGTTTTTCTTTTGCTGATTGTTTTATCAGTTTGCAGCCAAGAAAAGAGAGTGAAAGAGAGAGAGAAATTGTGCAAGAGAGAGTGGGGGAAATGGGAGATAGAAGTCTAGTAGAAGTAGGACTTTGTGGGTATGAATTAGTCAACTTAATAATTAATCAAAATTAATGAAAATCTGATTTCTTTTTCCTAAATCAGCTAATATTAATTATTTATTAAAAACTAAGTTAACACATTAAAATAAAAGCAAGTTAAATCTTGCTTCTAGTGGGGCTCGAACCCGAGTGACCCCATTTGCGAGAAATGGGTCAATTCGGGTTGCCCCACCCGAAATACCTTAAATTAATTAATTAATTAATTAATTAATTAATTCCTCAAGGTAATTACAATATTACCCTTGGCTTGGAAAAGAACATTTTACCCTTGGACTTTCAAAACTTAAGATTTCTTCTTTTGAGTCCGGTAAAAACTCTTTCAATTAAATCTTCATTTTCGCGAGCCTCACATGGTTGGTTCCAACCTTTCCAAGCTCAATTAACTCCCCAAGTTAGTTGGCTTGGTTGTAGTAAGGGTTCTGAGGTCTGGTTCTTCGCGTATCAATACGTGTGGACCTTGGTCTAATCGCATAAAACCTAAGTCTTGATCCTATTCATTTTTAGGGTTGTTACACGTACTCACCTATGAGAGTGTAAAGTTAATGAAGAGACCAGTCTCTATGGACACTCTAATGAAAGTATTGAGATTAACACACATAATACTAATGATGAGATGAGAAATCATCTATTGAGCTATGATATCCTTATACTAGAAGCCAGGTTCCATGACGTATGAGTTGAATGTAATGGAACTTTATACTGAGCACCGATAGACTAGCTATGAGCGGTGATGCCTTCTTTTGGGAAGGACGGAGGTTCACGTTACTCTCATGAGATGAGACTGTCTGGCATGCCGGGTATGGGTCTCCTTATATCTCCTAGTCTTCGAACCTATACTGCCAATATAGGGATCTTATGGGGTTAAATTCCCATGTATGCTAGCATGTTTGGGTCACTTTAGCCGGTGATTCCACCTCTTTTCGGTGTGGGGGAGACACTGGATTTCATAATACTCACATGATCTATGTCGGTTAAAGTTAAAGTTCCCAATGAATGAATGAGGCCAGCCTCAAATGATGCACACAATGAAATTAATGATACAAAGGTGTTAGAATAGGATAATCAAGAGGTGAGCTAGACTCAAGTAATGACACGAGGTTATTCTTGATCATTGCACAGCAAGCCCGATGAAAGTCTTAAACTACATCCTAGGTATAGCTAGTGATTACACTAGCCTATGAACGAAATGAAATGAAGTACGTATGAATGAATGAAGCAGACTCTGTGTTTGCTAATGAAGACTTCCTAGTTATAGCTGTTGTTTACACTAGCCTATGAACCAAATGAAATGAAGTACGTATGAATGAATGAACCAGACTCTGTGTTTGCTAATGAAGACTTCCTAGTTGAGGTCCCATATGTTGATCCCTCATTTTGGAAAGTCTTAATGTTAAGTCCATGATTCGAAGGTCTCATGGCATATGAATGAATGATATGAAATATGTTATGTGTTATATGCAATATGATATGTGCTATGTGTAAGATGTTATGTGCTGTGTGCAATATGATAAGTATGATGATGCATGTTACTCTCATGGAATGACTTTCCTAATACAAATTTGGAAAGCTCACTGACTTTCCTAACCCAAATTTGGAAAGCTCATTGACTTTCCTAATCCAAATTTGGGACTAACTTTCCTAATCCCAATTTGGCAAGTCCACTGACTTGACTTTCCATAATCATGTTGTTAGGAAAGAGTTATTCTTACTCATGCATGTCCTGGGTGTGTGCTTGCATATACCCATACTTACTACAAGTGTGTACTAATCCCATACAACTCTATATTTTTAGGTGCAGGCACAGGTGGACGCTAGAGCTTACAGGTTGACGATGCAGCTATTCGGACTTGGAGCTTTCATCCGGACTTGGTAGGCCCTCATGATTTCAAGGATGTCTACCGTTACTATCTAGATTAGATGTAAGCTTTATCAAGTGGAGTATGTTCCACTAGTATTTCTTTCCGTTTTTATTTCAGAGATTGTATTGGTGCCATTTTGGCAATTATACATTTAATGCTGTATTGAACTATTTCTTTCAGTTGATAATCTTAATGTTAGATGGTTGATGGTGAACATTATGAATGTAAGTAGAATGACCTTTATGCATGTTAGGAAACAAAAATTTTCAAATTTTCCGCTAAAACTAACCTAGATGAAGTAAGAATGACGTAAGTAGGCTTGTCTGCGACCTATGAAAGGTCAACGACGCCGGTCTCGTCTGGCATCTACACTCCGGTCATGACAGCATATGGGGTGGCGCTTGGCGTGGTATTGAGACAATGGCGTGAGATGATACTTCACCCTATTTACTATGCAAGCAAAGCTCTAAACGCAACCCAAAAAGATTACACTGCTAGAGAGCAAGATCTTCATGCAGTGGTGTTTGCATTCAAGAAATTTTGAACTTATTTGCTTGGACTATGGTAATAATGCATATGGAACATTTGGCGTTGAGGTATTCGATGGCCAAGAAGGATGTAGAATCGCAACTCATTAGGTTGGTGTTGTTTAAAAATTTTGAATTTATGGTGAAACAACGCAAGGGGACAGAGAACCAAGTTGTTGATCACTTGTCTAGATTGCAGGATGAATCCTTTCTATAGCTTGGTGATAAGGTTGAGATTAATGATATGTTCCCATATGAAGAGGTATTGGCTGCTTCCCATGCTCTCATTCCTTGGTTTGGCGACTTTGCTAATTATTTGGCAAGCGATTTGGTACCCCCGGATTTGTCATCTCACCAACATAAGAAGTTTATGCATGATTTGAAAAAGTTCTTTTGGGATGAGCCATACTTGTATCATAGTCGTGTTGATGGTATTATTTATCATTGTGTGCCCGAGGTTGAGATGTTGAGTGTTCTTGAGGCATGTCATTCATCGCCTATTAGTGGGCATGATAGTCGTATCCGTACTGTACACAAGATTTTGCATTGTGGATACTATTAGATGACCATCCACCAAGACGGTCATGACTTTGCCAAGCCTTGTGATCGTTGCTAAAGAGATGGAGGGATTTCAAAAAGGCAAGAGCTTCATATGAACAAAATCATGGTAATTGAGTTATTTGATGTTGTGGCATTGATTTTATGGGTCCATTTGTGAGTTTATATGGGATGGAGTATATTCTTGTTGCGGTTTATTATGGATCAAAATGAGTGGAAGAAATTGCGCTCCCCAACAATGAAGGAAAGAGTGTCATCACATTCCTGAAGAAGAATATGTTTTCCTGATTTGGTACCCCAAGGGAGATTCAGTTATGGAGGTTACCACTTTTGCCATAAGTTATTTAAAACATTGCTTGAGAAATATGGTGTCCAACGTAGCCACTCCTGACCATCTACAAACTAGTGGACAAGTTGAATTGTCCAATAGAGAGATAACACAAATCATGGCGAAGACTGAATACTAATAGTACGGATTGGTCAAGGAATCTTGATGATGCTCTTTTAGCGTACGCAATGCATACAAGAGTCCCATAGGTATATCTCCATATCGAATCGTATATGGGAAGTCTTGCCATTTGCTGGTAGAGATAGAGCATAAGGCTATGTGAGCAATGAAGAAGCTAAACTTAGATTGGGGCGCCGCATCAACTCAAAGTGTGAATGACTTGAATTTTTTCGATGAGTTTCGCCTAAAGGACTAAGAAAGTGCATCCTTTAATAAAGAAAAAATGAAGAAGTGCCACGATAAAAGGATTGAAAAGCTTGATTTTGTTGTTGGGATCTTGTGTTTCTATTCAACTCTAGGTTGCACTTATTTCTTGGAAGCTCAAGTCCAAATGGACCGGGCAATTTATACTCAAGCAAGTGTTCCCACATGGAGCGGTATAGCTCTAAAACAATGAGGGAACAAGGTTCAATGTGAATGGGCAGAGGATCAAGCTTTATATGGGGAAAGCGTAAAGTGTGCAAGAAGTGATTGAAGCCTACTACGTTGATCAAGTCAAAGTAATCAAGAGGAATCCGTCATGCCGCGAAGTTCAATCAAGCGCTACTTGGTAGGCAACCCAAGGTCTAAAATCTAGCCAACAATAGGTTTAAGATTTTCGTTGAGTAGTTTTCTTTGTTTATTTGATTCTTTGTACCAAAGTAATTAGGATTTAATTTATGTTTATGTGTTGGCTAGATACATGATAGGGTCTGTTTCTAGAATGTATCCAGACAATACAAAAAGAATGGCCTAATGGTTGCTATATGTGTAGGTGTAAAAGGCAAAATCTGCAAAAAAGAAAAGGTCTGGTGCAGACTACAGAGGTCTAGGAAACCATCGACGATCTGTAAGTCATTCCACGGACCGTAAATGGTGCCCGTAGATCCTAGGTAAGTTCTCTATTTTCTTTAAGTGTCAATGTTATCTACGGTCCTGGCCTACAAACCCTAGATCGACCTACGAACCATAAGTGGGGTCTCATAGGTCCAAACACTAGCTTGACGACCCGAACCAGATTTCTTATTACTTAAACCCACAAATTTTCAAATAATTTCCCTCTTCTTCCAAACACCCTCAAAACGCAAATCACTTTAAAATTTCCACATATCCCTCCCGAATTTCCACATATCACTCCCTCCCATCACCAAACTTCATCCAATACAATCAAATCATCTTCCCTATTCCCCAAAACCTTAATTCCGAAGTACTCCAGTGTTCGGGCATGGTGTAAATAGGTGAAATTTTTGTTGTTGATCATTGGAGTCCAAGTGTCATCTAACAATCACACCACTCCTCATTGCTTGTAAGATAATTGGCTTTCCCTCACTTTGAATTTGGTTCATAGCTTGATTTTTGTAGTTCGGGAGTGGGTCTTTACCTTGGGTAGTTGATCGTCCATGAATGCATGCTAAGTATAAAATATAAACACTCGAGGGACGATGTTAAGTGATTGTGTATAATCATACCGTAAAACCAATGAATTTAACTGGTCTATATATAAGTTTTCACTTAGGGTGCCATATTATGCTTTGAAATGATGATAAAATTGAATAATTGGAATCCTTAGGATGACGAACTAACATGATTGAATGTTCATATGCATGATTAGACTAGGATGCTATTGTAATTTACCTAATAAGGGGTCTAAGTAAGACACATCGAAGACCTGGCACAAACCCCATCTACAAAACCCCGTCTACAGACCGTGAGACAAGTTACTGATCGTAGATCAGGTCCGTAAGTGGATGCACTAGCAAAGTTCCTTAAGTGTGAGACTACAGACGTGGACTACGGTCCTTAGTCTAAAATATGGATCATTCTTTATATCCATAGTTTCCATTAAAGACCAAGTATTTTTGTACCTCTGACCTACGGAGGGGTTCTACGGACCATAAGTCTTATTACAGACTATAGGTCCCCACTGTAGAGGGATACTATAACATGCTGCCTTGATTCCTATCTTTTTCGTTTTTAGTTCTAAAATTATTTTGGGTGTATTCTAGTTTTCTTTGGACTAACTACTACTCTCCAGGTACGATGGCACCAAAAAAAGCACAAGTAACAAATGGGAGGTTCAAATCAACTAGACCTTCCCAAAATTTTGTTTTTGATGACTCCGAGGCTGACGAAGAGACCGAGTACATTCCCACTACCTCACGGACCCAAATCATAGTAGCTCGGGCTAATCAGAATCAGCCCAAGAAGGTGAAAATCGATGTAGTCACTGCCTCCCTGTTTGATGAGGAGGATACACTGATTGGGTCACCAGAAAGGTATGTTTCCGGTTCTTCCACACAATCTGTTGTCGAGTCAGCTTTGGAATATGCTACTGGTTCCACTGCCCAGAATTAAGATACCTCATCTGATGAGGCACTAGCTCTGAAGAATTTCAAATCCCTGGGAATGATCAACTCGATTTGGTAGCCGAGAAGCCTAACCAACGGTGCATAGAAGGGCAATAGAAAATCTACCTGGATGCCAAAATGATGAATGCTAAGGAGAAAATGGCCCGCACCATTACAGAAGAGCGCATAGTTCTCATAGGGAGCCTACATATGGTGCAAGATATCCATCGATTATTTCAACGACACAAATATGAGTGGATGGCTCATTATTCCATTACATATATGAGGAGATTGTGTGGGAGTTCTATGATTCCTATGTGTCTACTCTCAGAGGGTCTATTCACAAGATGGCTAAGCCAACAACACAGGATCCCCTCATCTCCACCATGGTAGGAGGTTTCGTGGTGAACATGTCTTCTACCACCATTATTTGATTCATATACGGACCTAACCCTAACCACACTTGGGCATGCAACATGACTAACTTCGAGTATAGATGGAACATTGTGCAAACTGGACCCTTTGCACAGAATGAAGAATAATGGGAGGCTGTTACACTACGATTGACAAGGCATATGGCCCTGGATGGTGAGAGATCTGAGTGGGTTACCTCACCCCTGATGGGCATTCGGAATGCCACCCTCGCGTTGGTGGCCAAGTTCTTCTGGTTGTTGGCACGGAATAAAATGTCACCGACTCAGGCCGACAACCTTGTCCATTAGGTTAGAGAAGTCATGGTAGTTGCATTGGTAGTAGGGATTGAGATTTATTTCCTTTGCTTGCTATTGGAGTAGATACATGAGAGGGAGTTCATGACCACCACCACTTTCCCATTCGCTTGTATGATATTTCAAATTTCAAGGGATGCTGGAGTGCCTATCTGGCACTATGACAAATTGGTGCATGCCACAGGTACGATGGATATAAGGTTGATAATGATAAGGATAATGTTGCAGCCCCACACAAAGGTCCCCGAGTCAATGTTCCTTTGAGCATTGATCTTGTAGATGTGGTCGAGCAGATGCATGGAGATCAGCCTGTAGCCCATACTGAGGATGCATCGACTTCCTCCTCACAGGCATCTAGCTAGGCTCCTAACTCATCTAGTTGCACTCATTCTTCCCCAACCACTATGTTACCACTGGGATGACTCCAGAAATTAGAGGCTCAGATGGCCACCCTATTGCACCACATCGAGCTTTGGATGCGGAAGTTGATTGCTGAGTCTGAATATAGAGTTGAGAAGAGTATAGAGGGTGGTCATATACCAAAAGATCCAAGCGGTTCATAAGCGACTTGATGATTGTAGTTGAGAGTTTTAGAGAGGCCAGCCCCACCATTGATATGTCCTCATTCCATGCCGATCTAGCTAGTCTCCAGGCTGATGTTGATCCAATCCTTGCTACGCTAGATGTTGAGCCATAGGTTGCACCCTCTGCACTTAGAAATAATTCAGTACTTGGTGCGCTATTTAGTGGAGATGATGTGGAGGAGCAGCACGAGCCCACACGTGCCCAAGGAAAAAGGAACAAATCTATTAAAAAATCTAAAAGCACTGAGACGGAGAGGGCCAACAAGAAATAATGTAGGGTATAAAAAACACAAAGAAGGACTCCATCATTGATGATCAATTGAGAAATCAGAGGGTTCGTGAGATGATAGCTGGGTCATCGAGCTTTGTGCCCGTTACTGAGGTTTTGCCTACTACGGAGGAGGTTGTGCGCACTTCTGAGGGTGAGGTGAGACTAGTAGACAACACTACTGAGGGTGTTGTGATGGTTTATGTGGGCACTACTGATGGTGGCCCCACTATTCAAGCGGAGTTTGGGAAACTGGATCCACCCACTTGTTGATGATTCTTTGACGCTAAGCGCCACAAGTTTGCTTCACCCAAATCCGTTACTTTTATCGTTTTTGTGTGCATTGCGGAAAATTTCACCTATTTATGTTGAGGATGGGGTAAATTGATTGTGAGTGATAAGGGTGAATTCTGAGTAACTCAACTCACAGTCCTCCCTTAGGGTTTTCTTTGCTGTGTTCTTTTGCCCTAAGAGACTGCTTAATTTTCTATTGAACCAATATGTTTTAGGGATTGTATGTGTAGAAGAATGACAAAGAATGAAGCATGATGACATAGTCTTTTTGAAAAATGATACCCGTCAAAAATTTGGAAAATATATTCTAAAACTTGCAGACTAGAATAAGTTAAAGGTGTTGGCTCTGAGCGTGACATGATAATGAACCAACTTTATTTCATGACTTAGATAGTACTTGAACTGGGTAAAATTATAATCTGAGAATTTTTGATGATTCAAGCAGTGTTGTGCCAATCTAGAACTTGTGTGAGAGAAACTGAACAAAATTGATAATAGTAAAGGAAAAAGCAAATGCAAGGAAAAGAATAAATGAGAAAAAGAAAGAGCAACAAAGTTTAAAAGTCACATCCATGGTTGGAAAGAATCAAGGGAGAGAAAATAAAAGGGTAGGATGTTAAAAAAACAGGCAAATAGAGGCATAAAAGCCTAATGTAATGTCAAGGAGAGAAGAAACTAACTGAAAGTACCAAAAAGTTCCACACCTGACCCTGAGCCTACTTAAAAGTGAAAAAAGTCCTATAGTGATCTTAGAATCTAGTTTGGAGAGTCTAAGCAGTGAAAATAAGGGCAAGCCTATGATATTGATCACTAACTCTGACATGAACTTACTTCTGAGCGCGAGTGTTGAATGAATCCTTGTACTCAAAATCATCTGTAGTGTGTGAAAAATGGGATTTCATTTAAGTAAGGGCACTAGTGACATTATTGGAAAGTTGTTACCTTGGGGATAGTGAAACACTGCATGTTGTGTGTTCATTGGTCTATCATTGTCATGTTTTGATCCGCACAAATTAGCTTGTTGAGTCTAGGAGAAAACAATTTTCACCTTAAAAGGAGAGTTGAGATAAAAAGTCATGTGATTGCTTGTTCGTGAATTGCTTGCTTCTATACAAGTGTCGTTTACAGTCGTAGTGCTTGAGGACAAACATCGATTTTAAGTTGAGTGTGTTGATGTACCGTTATTTTACGGTACTTTAATGCATTTCACTTAGAAGTTGTGTGTGTCTAGGGCATGTTTGTTTTGGTTTAACGTGTTTTTTGTCATGATTTCAGGACATAAACTCAGGCGTGGGGATTCGAGGAGACAGTTGAAGGAAGTGATCTGAGAGGTGGTTTCAGCTGAAAAAATCTGTGTGGAGCAACAGAGTAGAGTTACGGACCATCGTCTGACTTACGATTCGTACTACTAGATCGTAAAAGTCGACAAAAATCATCAAGATTTTAAAGGTTCAAAATTTCCTAAATCCTGAGCGTTAAAGGTGTTTAGTTGTGTAAATAATTTCACATAAATAATATAGTTTAGTTGTTTGAATTAAGTCAAAATTAGTTAGAGTTAAAGTTGTCTAGTTGTTTAAAAAAGTTCAAATAAATAATGTGGTTTAGTTGGTGGATTTAATTGTTGCAATTAAGTTAAACTAGTTGTTAAAGTTGTTTAAATAAGTTCAAATAAATAATGTGGTTTAGTTGGATTTAGTTGTTGAAATTAAGTAAAAACTATTTAGAGTTAAAAATTGTTTAGTTGAAATAATTTCCAATATGTAGTTATTGGAAAAATCACGTTTGATTGGGCAGATTTAGATGAATTGAGGAAGATTATCCCTCAACAATGCGAGGTGAAAGGAGTTGTCAGATTGGATTATTTCGTAGTAAACATATTTTGATTCAGTTATCCAAAGAAAAATACTTTGTTAATCTAATTTCGAAAGGTGCTTTTTATCTCACAAATAAAGATGGGTATTCCTATATAATGTGTACGCTTATCTATATTTGGAAATTTAAAGTCAACGAGGAAACATCTATGGCCATGGCATGGTTTTCTTTTCCTAATATTCTTCCTATTATTTGTTAAAGAGTGTCTGTTCTCTTTAGCATCAGTTGTTGAAAAACCTACTCAATTGGACCAAGCTACCATTAATAAGACAAGGACGAGTTGTGCGCGGGTGAAGGTGATAGTTGATCTAAAAGAAAATTTTCATAAATCAATGCATATCAACATTGAAGATGAAGATACTGCAGAAATAAGGACTAATGTAGTCGAAATTCATTATGATTATCTACCCAAGTGTTGTGGTGACTGTAAAATGCAAACTCATGACAAGCACAATTGTAGGGTGATTAATCAAGTAAATAGCACAGAAAAGTCAGTAGAACCGGACCACACACAAGAAACACAAAAGCAACTAGTTATACTATTCGGAAAGGAAACGTTAGGGTCCTTTCACATGGAAAAACGGTGGGGGATCCAGCGAATTGGAATGTTGTGCAAGACAATCACAAATTTGTCAACAGGAATAACACACTTCCCATCAATGTGGATAACACATTTCAAGCAGTTAATCAAGAAGAGGAGATACAAACAGTGCAAAGCAATGATAAATTACAAAAGACAATTTCAAAAGAGTGGGTTACAAAATCCTTTGGTGCAATGTTACCAAATCATGAGACCGACCAATCAGCAATCCCTACAAAGCAAAAGTTTTGGAGCAAAATCAAGATGAACAAAACAAAGTGAAAGAAGGGGAGGACAAAGAAGTATCTGGTGGGGGAAAATCTGGCCGAGATGATAGTCAGAAAGACGTCATAAATGGTGCCTACGAGGAGGAAAAAGTTTCACCTGGAACTGTTTGGAGACATCTCTCTTAGAAAAACAACAAGGTTTAGATAATATACAAGAATTAGTAGAGAGTGGTGAGGCACAAGACAAAGAAAAACCCGAGAATCATTCTTTTACGAATTTAATATTGGATATTAGCCATGACAAAGACAAATCCAATGGACAAAGCCAGCGTGTAGATGATAATGATGATGAGAAAGAATTAAACTTGAAAACCAAACACAATATACCAATGTATCTCCTTATTCAGAGGTACGAAGGCAAAAAAGTGAGCATGAACAACACAACATTAGTAAAGCTATAATTCAAACATATACTGTTAAAATACATGACTTTGTTATCTTCTATCCTAGTTTATAAGAGCTTGTTGGCGGTAGGTTTCTATTCATAGGTGTAGTTGTGATTCTAGAATTTGATTAGGAGTGAGTAACTTAGTAGGATATTTTAACTTTAACTATTTAACAATTATTAAGCTACCAGTTATGTTGGTTCCAATTTTTCTGCACTTAGTCATTGTAACTCACTTGTATAAAGAGACCTTGCAGCAGTACAATAATATACACACTTGCTTGATACATTTTTTAAATATTCTCTGTCTTTCTACTGAATACTTTATAACATTTTGCATTAGAGCTGGAAAGAGAGTTTCGGATATCTAGTGTAAGTGTTGGTACTGCATATTGAGATTTTTTTTTTGCAGAACTATTGCAGTAGCAAAATAACTATGGCCTCTGAAAAAAAAATTTAGCCTGCTATTCCACGCTTTGATGGTCATTATGACCATTCGAGAATTCTTATGCAGAATTTCCTTAGGTCCAAGGAATTCTGTCCATTTGTCAGTAATGGCATGCAAGAGCCAGCGGCTGGCACTGCCTTGTCAGACATACAAAAGGCGGAGTTGGACAGTTTAAGGTTGAAAGATCTTAAGGCAAAGAATCATATTTTCCAAGCTATTGATCGCTCAATATTGAAGACTATTATTTGCAAAGATACTTCTAAACAAATATAGGATTCCATGAAGTACAAGTATGAAGGAACGACAAAGGCAAAAAGAGCATTATTGCAAACACTTTGTGCTGATTTTGAGACATTACAAATGAAGATGGGAGAATCAATTTGAGATTATTTCTCAAGGACTATGACAATAGAAAATAAGATGTGGATTCATGGTGAAAAGATAGACAATGTCACCATTATTTAAAAGATTCTTCGCTCCATGACATCAAAATTCAACTGTGTTGTTTCTTCAATTGAGGAATCAAAATACACAACTGAACTTTCAATTGATGAATTGCAGAGCTCACTATTGATTCGCGATCTTAAAATGAATTAATAATGTAGCGAGGAACAAGCTCTTGAAGTATCATCTAACTAAAATCTTCAAAAGGTGGTGGTCGCGGAAAAGGTAGAGGGAGAGGTAACAATTCTGGTGGTGGGAGGCACTCGCACCAGAAATTTGAAGAAAATTCTTCAAATTCTCAAGGAATTGGAAGAAGCTTCGACAACAACAATAATTCAGGTGATCATAAGTCGAAGTCAATTGACAAGTCAAAGATTGAATGTTATAGATGTCACAGGTATGACCATTATAAATCAGAATGTTGAACTAACTTGAATAGAGGTGGTGGATGGCAGTCTAATTTTGCAGAAAAAGGAAGAAGAAATCTCTCTGTTTATGTACTATCAAGAGAAAGAACAAGTGACGAAGGAAATGTAGCAGAATATATGGTACATAGACATGGGTTGCAGCAATAATATGTGCGGAACTAGTCAGATTTCTCCATATTAGATGAGTGATATCGAGATTCTGTGAAGTTCAGAAATGATGCAAAAGTTGCAGTCACCAATGCAACTCCTTATTCAGAGGTGGGTCCAGAGGTGGGTCCTTAGAATTTCGTCATATTCTTTATTTCCTTCATTATGGTTAGACTTAGGGTTCCTAGAACTGTAAATTATTGCTTTGATTTAGCTATTAGACTAATCTGAATAGTAATATTACATTTTCCGAACTATGGTTCTTTTAAATTCAGAACCCTAGTTGTGAGAATTCATTTCGTTCATGAATTACACTTCCTAGGTCGTTTTATACATATATACATGCATCAATTTACAATTTTTTGATTATTAGTACTTAATATTGCATTTTTAGTTAGCATGTCAGAATCTTGAGCTATCTAGTTTATATCTAGTAACGTTGTATCATTTACATTCTAATGAGAAGTGTCACGACCTGGATTCTGGAATTCGGATCGCAACCGGCGTCGTAGACCTCTCAGGGGTCGCACACAAGCCTCATCTTGCATTTATCACATTCATCTAGTTAAATTTGCAGAAAATTTAGAACTTTTTATATGTATGAAGCATACATATACTTCATATAATTATTAACTAGATACATCATATACTAAGCTCCACATAAGAGAACAACCATCTAACATAAAGAATCAATTCGAAACTGAAGATGAATATATCATAAATAGTTTGCCAAACACGGCCTTATTACAAAGCTTCAAAATAAAGGTATGAAAGAAACGCTAGGGAAAACATCCACTAGCTATGTCTAAAACTAAGGCTAGACTAAATCTGTAGCATCCTCGAAATCATGAGGACCTACCAATTGGTTTGGAGAAACGCTGAAGTCCAAACCGGTGCAAGTGTCAACCACCTGTCCTTTGACCTGCACCAATAAAAATAGTAAATAGTAGGGGGTTAGTACACCACTTGTACTAAGTATGGGTGTGTGCACACATACACATAAAGCTATGCATGATCAATGAAAGCACTTCCTAAGAAACATGCCATTTCTGGAAAGTCTAGTCATTAGACTTTCCTAATACGTCAGTTGTGAATTGTGGTATGAATATGATGTATTTTAATGCATTCAAAGCACAGAACTCATTTTCTATATGATTACAAGACATTAGTATCATCAACATAATTTTAGAACCACTCGGGCGAATATTTAAATTTTTGATCCTCCAATCCCGAGAGCTCCTCTTTGTACACTTAGATTATTTTACAGTCTTTTTATTCTTCTTGTTGTGTAGTTCAATAACTCCTTTGGTCTTATGTTTTACTTACAAGTGCAATGATTCATTATAGTCCCATACCCACAATGAATAAAGTAAGTAATTCAAGAGATTAAGGAAATGACTTAACTACAATTTGGGGCATGAATATATTTATAAGTCAATACTTATTGACTATACTCATTCTTTAGTTGATTGCCTAATGTACATAGATCTTGGGGCATATCATTAAAGATTATGATCTTGCTTACTTTGGGCATGAATTCATTATAAATCAATCTTTAGTGACTATTCCTATTATTGTATTATTGGCCTAATGTAAGAAGTCATTATAAGCCAATCTTATTTGGCTAATATCTTTTGCCAATTATATAAAATCATTATAAGCCAATTTATTTGGCTTTATCAGTTTCATAACATGAGGATTAATTATTAGTTATGCCCTTTACTTATTGTAAATTTTATTGGACACGATTTGACTATCCTTACAACAAGTTATTCATTACATCAAGTATTCATTACATTTCATAATCCATTCTCTATTGATTATGTCATTGATTTCATTACTTTCATGTTTTATATATTATACATTTCATATACACGAGACCTTGGAATCGTTGATATAGCATTAAGACATCTCAAGTGAGTGCCCAACATAGGGGACCTCAACCCGAGGGCCTTCTTTAGCAAACATAGAGTCTGCTTCATTCGTGCATTCGTACTTCACATTATTCATTTCATTCATTTGCAGGCTGATGTAAACACCAGCTATACCTAGGATGAAGTTTAAGACTCTCATCGGGATCATGAAGTGCAATGACCAAGATTGACCTAATGTCATTACTTGAATCTGATTTCACCTCCTGATTGTCTTGTACAAACACCTTCGATTTCGTTCATTTCATTTTCTTTCATACTTTGAGGAACTCCAACCTTAATCGACATAGATCATGTGAGCATCATGAAATCCGGTGTCTTACCCATACAAAAAAGAGGTGGAGTCACTGGCCAAGGTGAAACCAAAACATGCAAGCGTATATAGGGAATTGAACCCTGCTAGATCCCTATATTGGCAGTATAGCTTCAAGACTAGGATATATAAGGATACCCGTACCCGGCATGCCAGACAGTCTCATCTCATGAGAGTTACGTGAACCTCCGCCCTTCCCAAAGGAAGGCATCACCGCTTATATTTAGCCTATCGGTGCTCAGTATAAAGTTCCATTACATTCAACTCATACATCATGGAAGCTGGCTTCTAGCTTGAGGACATCATAGCTCATTAGATTATTTCTCATCTCATCATTAGTATTAAGTGTGAACTGTCCTTACACTTACAAATAGAGTATGATTGGACTTATTTACTCTTTTGATGACTTGTCATCCTTACTTTACATTGATGAATATGAATTGTCCTTACATATCATCCTTACTTTACATTGATGAATGTGAATTTTCCTTACATATCATCCTTACTTTACATTGATGAATGTGAATTGTCCTTACATATCATCCTTACTTTACATTGATGAATGTGAATTGTTCTTACATATCATCCTTACTTTACATTGATGAATGTGAATTGTCCTTACATATCATCCTTAGGTGTTAATGAGACTAGTCTCACACATTCTAACACCTTCATTCGGGAGTATTCTTTTAACAAATTAGCTTTGTGTAAGTAAGACTTATCTCACTTCCTTTAACACCCCATTCTGGTCGCTCACTTAATTTAGACCCCCTTAATTATGTTATAACTCACGTTACTTACTTACTTTAGTGTAGTAGCTTCATATCACCATTTATGGACGATGAACACTTCATTCAATGAGTTTCATGTGTTCATAGTTCATTCTTGTGGAGCATATTGGGAGTTGTCCCAATGAATGTGATGCCCTTGGTTATGGATTCATTGAATTAGCTTAGAAGTACTGTAGTTGTCATTTCATTGTTTTGGCTACACAAGATTGGCATATGGTTAGTATTGGCCTAGAAAATTTGGAAATAACTTCATAGTCAATTTATTGGCACAAGCCAAACGTTCATTCAAATATAATTTCATGGAATCATTAGCCAATTCTATTACATATTTTTGGAGATAATATTGTAGGCCAATTTATTGGCATAAGCCAAACTTTCAATAAACTTGAACTTTTAACCTTTGGTTAACTTACAAGAACAATTCAATTTTTTTACGTTCACAAGTTCGTGTGGATAGGGCATTATGAGACTTGTCCCATTTATTGGCATACCCTATGTTGTGAGTTCATTAATGTAAAGATTTGTATGAATTTTCATGTTTTGGAAGTAATGTGATTATACATATGTTTTACTAGCCAATTTGTTGGCACAAATCATAATTTCTCTAGGCACTGGTCATGAGAATATCATGGAGATCTTTTTAGCCAACCTTATAACATAACTTTCGGCACAACGTTTCAAACATCTTGGACAGCATAATATGATCATTTAACAAACAAAACATCATTAACAAGTCACATTAATAGTAGGTATGCACAACAAACCGTAATCATCTTCATACATAACATTTTCAGACACATCTTAACATAGTATCATTCTCTTAACTAATCTTAGTTCATGACTTTAGGGTAATGTTTTTAAGACATATTGGACTGTATAATATTAACATTTGATGACTTTAATATCGTCATAACGTCACAACAACAGCAAGTCAATATTTGGCCAATACACATAAATCACCTAACACAATCACGGACGTTCTTAGCATATCATCGATTATTAGTCTTCATGATAGTATTAACTTTACGCAACTACAAGTTTATAGGTTCATTCGATACTCATCCTTCAAGAACAATACATGTTAAGAACAGCCAGCACCACATACCAACGACATGATCTCTAACCTATTCAACATTGAAATCGAAAAGGATACTAGGGACAAGGAATTCGACTAGAACGGGAACAACCCCAGTTTCAAGATCGTTGAATTCATTGGAAAGAAAGTTCTCTTGGAGAAAGGAATCCAGGAGAGAAACCAATAACTTAATTAGAACTTAATCTACGAAGACCATCTTGAACGAAAACTTGGAGAAACCTTGAAATCGCCTAGGAGTATCAATGGAATTTTCTGCCTTTATCTTGCGTTCGTTGCTTTTTGTTTTTGCGTTGACTTTTCTATGAGTTTGAACGTGATTTTTAGGTTTAAGAACTGATATTGAATTACAAAACTTAGGTTTAATATGTTAATTTAATAAACTAATTAACCAATTACCAAAAAGTCCCTCCTAAGTTGACTAAACATAGGAGAACATAACACTTAGTCAAATCTGGAAATTGGTGTTGACTATGGTTTTTGTCAACATTTTGACTTTATATTAATTAATTAAATCCTTAATTTAATTAATTTAGGTACCTAGGGTAAGTACTAAAGTACCCCTAAGTCATTGGAACCAAAATTAACCCTTTTGGACAATCCTAGGTTAAGTACTAGGATATTTCTTGAGTTGTACTAAGTTAGTGTAAGAATTTCGTTTAGATCATTTAAACTAATTAATTAAATAGCTAATTTAATTACTTAGGTGACCTAAGGTAATTACTAAAGTACCCTTAAGTCGTTAGGACCATAAACAATCCTTTGAACCATCCTAGGTTAGGTACTGGGTTGTCTTTTTCTTGTTTTAACCGAAATCTGGAAATTGCTTTGTGATTTCGGTTTTGCCCCTTTAAATTAATTAATTAATTTGATAAATTAATTAATTAATTAGCCTAGGGTAATTAATAAAATACCCTTAAGTCGTTAGTATCTTAACTAACTCTTTGGACCATCCTAGGTTAGGTACTAGGTTGTCCCTTTCTTGTCTTAACTGAAATTTGATTTTTTTTTTAGTTTCGGTTTTATCCTTTTTAAATTAATTAATTAATTTGCTAAATTAATTAATTAGGTAACCTAGGGGAATTACTAAAGTACCCCTAAGTTGTTAGGACCATAACTAACCATTTGGACCATCCTAGGTTGTCTCTTTAATTAGTACTAGGTTAGTGTCAACCCGGTTTTGGTCCTAGGTTATCGGATGCACTAATTAGTTTATTTCGTTTGGTCCTAGGTTATTTATCTATTTAGGGCAGTAGGTTAGAGTCTAGAATTAATTAGGAAGTTAGGCCCACATGGAGGGGTCCCTTGTGCACGTTTCCTCCCCCTAACTACCCTAACCGAATTCGGTTAGGGTGGTCCCCTCCTTGGCCACTTCTTCACATGTCTTGCACATGTGCTTGCACATGGGTTGGTTGTAATTTCCTAACTAACTATTATTTATGGTTCCTTTGGGAATGTTTATTATTGTCTCAAGGATCCTCACCATGTCCTTGGGCACTACTTAATTTACATGATCATTTTAAATGGTCATGTGTTATGGTATCTAGGCTTGACACTTGGATGCCTCATACCCAATTTGTGAGTTAAAGGAAAAAGCATTTTAGCCTAGGGTCTTCATTGCAAGTACATTTCTTGGACAAGCTCATTAATGTTACAAAATTGGCTAACACCCTTTAAGCCAATATTTTCTAATATGCCCAATATTTTGCTTATTTGTTTATTATACAGAAATTGGCTAATACCCCTTAGCCAATTTTTCTATACCATGCCCAATATTTCTCAATATTGGGGATTAGGTTACTTATTAAATCAATGTGATTATATATGAAGGATATTTTTATTTTAATAACTTGTGCATACATAGAAATTGGCTAACACCCTCTAAGCCAACATTTTCTACTATGCCCATAATTTTCTAATATGCCCAATATTTCTAAATATTGGGCATTGGGATGCCTATTTACCCCTAATACGTATTCTTAAGAACCTATTGGGCTTTTCATTAAACGTATAATTTTCCGGAATGTTACATTATCCCCCCCTTAGGAACATTCATCCCCGAATGACACCTACATATCATTTAAACAAAGAGGGTGATTTTCGAAAGTTACTTTATCATTCTTAAACTTTTCTCTTTTGTGAATATCTGATTCACATAAATTTGGATGATGCACATCATTCAAGCTTATCTGAAGCTTCATATTTGAGATTGAGGAATTTCATTGTCAATCACAATTAACTTAATGCACATCACAAATCATGCAACACAGAAAACATGCCTATGCTACACAAAAACAGTAACAAAAAATGCAACATAACTTCGTTTTAACTCACATAGTACTATTATAAGACATACGATTAGGGACTTACCACACCAAATCCACTAAAGCACTTAAACTTAGAGTTTCTTAAACATAAACCAGACTTAGTAAGAGTATATCTAACCTCTTAGATAATATCTTGTTGGCCTTAAGATTTGAACCACACCCTTCTCATTTTAACCCAAATTATTTGGAAACTGAAGCCTTACTACCTTGTTTCTATAGTCTATTATAGCATAACACTTATGAAGCAAATCCATGTCTAAGCCATATTTTTGAGTTAGTATGCAGCCAACTAAGCCTTCTACTCTTCATCAACACCCGTGGCATGCATTTAGAATCTACCATGTACTCACCTCCATGCGAACGACCACACTTATTACACGTCTTTCGGTCACGCTGGGCATTCCCATTATGGCCCCTTCTTGGGAAGGCCAGATCTTGAGTCTGGCGCCTTAGACCACTTGGCCATCCTAATTATTGTGTGTATCCTTCTACGTATTCACACAAGAAGGAAGTTAGATACTTATAATGACACAAAGTGTCAAAGCTCTAGATAGCACGATAAAGAGTAGAAGAAAAAAAGATTTCCTATCATCGCGTAGTCTCTAAGTCATGATTGTGGCGCGCTTCACAACCATAAGCTAGAAACTGCGTAACGTGGTTGTGTTGAGCTTTAGATCCTAGGTAATTTAACAACCTGGCTCTGATACCAAGTTTGTCACGACTCGGATTCTGGAATCCGGATCGCAACCAGCGTCGTTGACCTCTAAGAGGTCGCAGACAAGCCTCATCTTGCATTCATCACATTCATCTAGTTAAATTTGCGGAAAATTTAAAACTTCTTATATGTATGAAGCATACATATACTTCATATAATTATTAACTAGATACATCATATACTAAGCTCAACATAAGAGAACAACCATCTAACATAAAGAATCAATTCGAAACTGAAGATGAATATATCATAAATAGTTTGCCAAACACGACCTTCTTACAAAGCTTTGAAATAAAGGTATGAAAGAAACGCTAGGGACAACATCCACTAGCTATGTATAAAACTAAGGCTAGACTAAATCTGTAGCATCCTCGAAATCATGAGGACCTACCAATTGGTTTGGAGAAACGCTGAAGTCCAAACCGCTGCAAGTGTCGTCAACCTGTCCTTTGACCTGTACCAATAACAATAGTTAATAGTAGGGGGTTAGTACACCACTTGTACGAAGTATGTGTGTATGCACACATACACATAAAGCTATGCTTGATCAATGAAAGCTCTTCCTAAGCAACATGCCATTTCTGGAAAGTCTAGTCATTAGACTTTCCTAATTCGTTAGTTGTGAATTGTGGTATGAATATGATGTATTTTAATGCATTCAAAACACACAACTCATTTTCTATATGATTAAAAGACATTAGTATCATCAACATAATTTTAGAACCACTCGGGCGAAGATTTAAATTTTTGATCCTCCAAACCCGAGAGCTCCTCTTTGTACACTTAGATTATTTTACAGTCTTTTTCTTCTTCTTGTTGTGTAGTTCAATAACTCCTTTGGTCCTATGTTTTACTTACAAGTGCAATGATTCATTGTAGTCCCATACCCAGAATGAATCGAGTAAGTAATTGAAGAGATTAAGGAAATGACTTAACTACAATTTGGGGCATGAATATATTTATAAGTCAATACTTATTGACTATACTCATTCCTTAGTTGATTGCATAATGTGCATAGACTTGGGGCATATCATTAAAGATTATGATCTTGATTACTTTGGGCATGAATTCTTTATAAACCAATCTTTAGTGACTATTCCTATTATTGTATTATTGGCCTAATGTAAGAAGTCATTATAAGCCAATCTTATTAGGCTAATATCTTTTGCCAATTATATAAAATCATTATAAGCCAATTTATTTGGCTTTATCCGTTTCATAACATGAGGATTAATTATTAGTTATGCCCTTTACTTATTGTAAACTTTATTGGACACGATTTGACTATCCTTACAACAAGTTGTTCATTACATCAAGTATTCATTACATTTCATAAGCCATTCTCTATTGATTATGCCATTGATTTTATTACTTTCATGTTTTATATATTATACATTTCATATACACGAGACCTTGGAATCATTGATATAGCATTAAGACATCTCAAGTGAGTGCCCAACATATGGGACCTCAACACGAGGGCCTTCTTTAGCAAACATAGAGTCTGCTTCATTCGTTCATTCGCACTTCACATTATTCATTTCATTCATTTGTAGGCTGATGTAAACACCAGCTATACCTAGGATGAAGTTTAAGACTCTCATCGGGATCATGAAGTGCAATGACCAAGAATGACCTAATGTCATTACTTAAATCTGGTTTCACCTGCTGATTGTCTTGCACAAACACCTTCGGTATCGTTCATTTCATTATCCTTCATACTTTGAGGAACTCCAACCTTAACCGACATATATCATGTGAGCATCATGAAATCCGGTGTCTTACCCACATCGAAAAGAGGTGGAGTCACTGGCCAAGGTGAAACCAAAACATGCTAGCGTATATAGGGAATTAAACCCTGCTAGATCCCTATATTGGCAGTATAGGTTCAAAGACTAGGAGATATAAGGAGACCCATACCCGACATGCCGGACAGTCTCCTCTCATGCGAGTTACTTGAACCTCCGCCCTTCCCGAAGGAAGGCATCACCGCTCATAGCTAGCCTATCGGTGCTTAGTATAAAGTTCCATTACATTCAACTCATACATCATGGAAGCTGACTTCTAGCTTGAGGATATCATAGCTCATTAGATTATTTCTCATCTCATCATTAGTATTAAGTCTTAACTTTCCTTACACTTACATATAGAGTATGATTGAGACTTATTTACTCTTTTGATGACTTGTCATCCTTACTTTACATTGATGAAATGTGAATTGTCCTCACATATCATCCTTACTTTACATTGATGAATGTGATTTGTCCTTACATATCATCCTTACTTTACATTGATGAATGTGAATTGTCCTTACATATCATCCTTACATTAAATTGATGAATGTGAATTGTCCTTACATATCATCCTTACTTTACATTGATGAATGTGAATTGTTCTTACATATCATCCTTACTTTACATTGATGAATGTGAATTGTCCTTACATATCATCCTTAGGTGTTAATGAGACTAGTCTCCCACATCTAACACCTTCATTCGTGAGTATTCTTTTAACAAATTAGCTTTGGTGTAAGTAAGACTTGTCTCACTTCATTTAACACCATTTTCTGGTCACTTACTTAATTTAGACCCCTTTAATTATGTTATAACTCACGTTACTTACTTACTTTAGTGTAGTAGCTTAATATCACCGTTTATAGACGATTAGCACTTCATTCAATGAGTTTCATGTGTTCATAGTTCATTCTTGTGGAGCATGTTGTGAGTTGTCCCAATGAATGTCATGCCCTTGGTTATGGATTCTTGAATTATTTTAGAAGTACTGTAGTTGTCATTTCATTGTTTTGGCTACACAAGATTGGCATATGTTTAGTATTGGCCTAGAAAATTTGGAAATAACTTCATAGTCAATTTAGTGGCACAAACCAAACAGTCATTCAAATATAATTTCATGGAATCCTTAGCCAATTCTATTACATATTTTTGGAGATAATATTGTAGGCCAATTTATTTGCATAAGCCAAACTTTCAATAAACTTGAACTTTTAACCTTTGGTTAACTTACAAGAACAATTCAATGTTTTTACGTTCACAAGTTCGTGTGGATAGGGCATTATGAGACTTGTCCCATTTATTGGCATACCCTATGTTGTAAGTTCATTAACGTAAAGATTTGTATGAATTTTCATATTTTGGAAGTAATGTGATTATACATATGTTTTACTAGCCAATTTGTTGGCACAAATCATAATTTCACTAGGCACTGGTCATGAGAATATCATGGAGATCTGTTTAGCCAACCTTATAACATAACTTTAGGCACAACATTTTAAACATCTTGGACAGCATAATATGATCATTTGACGAGCACAACATCATCAACAAGTCACATTAACAGTAGGTATGCACAACAAACCGTAATCATCTTCGTACATAACATTTTCAGACACATCTTAACATAGTATCATTCTCTTAACCAATCTTAGTTCATGACTTTAGGGTAACGTTTTTAAGACATATTGGACAGTATAATATTAACATTTGATGACTTTAATATCATCATAACGTCACAACAACAGCAAGTCAATATTCGGACAATACACATAAATCACCTAACACAATCACGGACGTTCTTAGCATATCATCGATTCTTAGTTTTCATGATAGTATTAACTTTACGCAACTACAAGTTTATAGGTTCATTCGATACTCATACTTCAAGAACAATATATGTTAAGAACAGCCAGCACCACACACCAACAACATGATCTCTAACCTATTAAACATTGAAATCGAAAAGGATACTAGGGACAAGGAATTCGACGAGAACGGGAACAACCCTAGTTTCAAGATCATTGAATTCATTGGAAAGAAAGTTCTCTTGGAGAAAGGAATCCAGGAGATAAACCAATACCTTAAGAAGAACTTAATCTACGAAGACCATCTTGAACGAAAACTTGGAGAAACCTTGAAATCGCCTAGGAGAATCAATGGAATTTTCTGCCTTTATCTTGCGTTCGTTGCTTGCTGTTTTTGCGTTGCCTTTTCTATGAGTTTGAACGTGATTTTTAGGTTTAAGAACTGATATTGAATTACAAAACTTAGGTTTAATATGTTAATTTAATAAACTAATTAACCAATTACGAAAAAGTCCCTCCTAAGTTGACTAAACATAGGAGAACATAACACTTAGTCAAATCTGGAAATTGGTGTTGACTATGGTTTTTGTCAACATTTTGACTTTATATTAATTAATTAAATCCTTAATTTAATTAATTTATGTACCTAAGGTAAGTACTAAAGTACCCCTAAGTCATTGGAACCAAAATTAACCCTTTTGGACCATCCTAGGTTAATTACTAGGATGTTTCTTGAGTTGTACTAGGTTAGTGTAAGAATTTCGTTTTGATCATTTAAACTAATTAATTAAATTGCTAATTTAATTAATTAGGTGACCTAAGGTAAATACTAAAGTAACCTTAAGTCGTTAGGACCATAACCAATCCTTTGAACCATCCTACGTTAGGTACTAGGTTGTCTTTTTCTTGTTTTAACCGAAATATGGAAATTGCTTTGTAACTTCGGTTTTGCCCCTTTAAATTAATTAATTAAGTTGCTAAATTAATTAATTAAGTAGCCTAGGGTAATTAATAAATTACCCTTAAGTCGTTAGTATCTTAACTAACTCTTTGGACCATCCTAGGTTAGGTACTAGGTTGTCCCTTTCTTGTCTTAACCGAAATCTGAAAACTTCCTTTTTAGTTTTTGTTTTATACCTTTTAAATTAATTAATTAATTTGCTAAATTAATTAATTAGGTAACCTAGGGGAATTACTAAAGTACCCCTAAGTTGTTAGGACCATAACTAACCTTTTGGACCATCCTAGGTTGTCTCTTTAACTAGTACTAGGTTAGTGTCAACCCAGTTTTGGTCCTAGGTTGTCGGGTGCACTAATTAGTTTATTTCGTTTGGTCCTAGGTTAGTTAGCTATTTAGGGCAGTAGCTTAGAGTCTAGAATTAGTTAGGAAGTTAGGCCCCACATGGAGGGGTCCCTTGTGCACGTTTCCCCCCCCCCCAACTACCCTAACCGAATTCAGTTAGGGTGGTCCCCTCCTTGGCCACTTCTTCACATGTCTTGCACATGTGCTTGCACATGGGTTGGTTGTAATTTCCTAACTAACTATTATTTATGGTTCCTTTGGGAATGTTTATTATTGTCTCAAGGATCCTCACCATGTCCTTGGGCACTGCTTAATTTACATGATCATTTTAAATGGTCATGTGTTATGGTATCTAGGCTTGACACTTGGATGCCTCATACCCAATTTGTGAGTTAAAGGAAAAACCATTTTAGCCTAGGGTCTTCATTGCAGGTACATTTCTTGGACAAGCTCATTAATGTTACAAAATTGGCTAACACCCTTTAAGCCAATATTTTCTAATATGCCCAATATTTTGCTTATTTGGGTATTATACAGAAATTGGCTAATAACCCTTAGCCAATTTTTCTATACCATGCCCAATATTTCTCAATATTGGGGATTAGGTTACTTATTAAATCAATGTGATTATATATGAAGGATATTGTTATTTTAATTACTTCTACATACATAGAAATTGGCTTACACCCTCTAAGCCAACATTTTCTACTATGCCCATAATTTTTTAATATGCCCAATATTTCTAAATATTGGGCATTAGAATGCCTATTTACCCATATTACGCATTCTTAAGAACCTATTGGGCTTTTCATTAAACGTATAATTTTTCGGAATGTTACAAGAAGTAGGCTTAATACCGAGTGGACTAGGGTCAGTCACCCTCATAGACCATAGTTCCTGAATTACGTGCCCCGATAGATTAACATACCTATGTGGGCATCATATTTAGTGATCACGTCAGTCATGCCTTTAGATCCATGTCAAGGTATATTGGGTCCTGTTTATAGGGTGTATACATACGACTACACGTTTAACTCGTGTGATTTTATTTTAGTTATTAGTAGCTCCCACTGTCAAATTCTAGTGCATTGAGCATGTTATCTGATATATATCAGTATTCAGTTTCAACATGTTATGTACTTGGTCATTACATTTAGTTTAGTTCATTTTTGGTATGTTCAGTATATTCATCATGTTCATCTTATATAATTCCTCAGCATGCTTTATGTCAGTTATGTATATTTTGTTCAGCTTTATCCTATCTTGCATGCTCAATACCTTTAAAGTACTGACACATACTCTGCGTTACATCTTCTCGTGATGCAGGTTCAGGTCCTCAACATTCAGATCACACATAGAGTGTTTCACGATCTCCCTTTCAGCAATATCAGTGGTGAGTCCTCATTCTTCAAGGATGATAAACATGTTTTCTTTAATTTTTAGTCTTCCTGGTTTCAATCTTTCCAGATTTATTTGGGGACATTTCCCAACATCTCTAGTCATCAGAGGCTTTTATTTGGACATAGATAAAATTTGTTCTAGTATTTTGAGTTATAATCTAGTGTTGTAAACTCATATTCGGTATGTTATTCAGAAAACATTGGGTATTCCCCATCATTTAAGTTAATTATGGTTTTAAGCTTTTATATAGTATTTCTCATTTCAATAAATCTTTAAGTATGCTTATAATATTTGAGTACATGGTTAGCTTGGGTTTACTCATGATCCTAGGTCTCGTGTTACGTTAAAGGGTAGCCTTGGGCGTGACACTCATGGATTCGTGCTTTAAAGTGAGGAATTCCTTACCATTACCTCTCTTAACTCGCTCAGATTTAAAAACTTGCATAACCTCACACACCTTCTATAACTCTTCCATAAAGTTCTCCATATGCTGAGTGACACTTGAACCGGTCAAGTCTAGAGGATTCATCCTTAAGAACACATAGATACTTGATATATCAGCCACATCCTATCGATCCCCACTCTACTGATCAACTTGGTCCACCACTTGACTCAACATATAAACGACATCCCAAGACTCAGCATTCATGACCTCTCATTAGTGTTGCAATTCTAATGCATTGGGTGCCATTTGATCCATATGATTAACATTCCTTCTATCATGAGGACCTCGTACAACTCTTCGTGGAGGCATGATATACACGCAAGAACGAATTATAAAGAAACTCTATATAGTTGAACTCTATCACACGAAATAAGTACGAAAGAAGTTAGATAGTTCTTAAATATCGCAGCCTCCTAATTATAAATTCAACGCACTTCACACCCATAAATATTACTCTACAAACATGGAATCATAGATACCCTAAGACTCTTGAACTCTGTGCTCTGATACCATATTTGTTATACCCAAAACCTACACCCTAGACCTGGCCAACACCTGACAACCATCGCTAACCCCAAGAAAACCCTTGGACAAGCTCAACTCTTAGAGGAAGACTTACTCAACATAGAATAACTAAAAATATAAACTTTAACTCAAATGTCTCAAAATATAAACTCAAAATATTTATAAATAAACATTCAAACTGGACTCAAGGGCAAGTCAAGTCTAGAACATAAAAAGTGAAATGAACAAGACCCATGAACTACTACTTTCTATCTATCTATCAAGCATCTACTAATTGAGATGGATATCTTGAAAAAGACCCACGTCATCCTAATAAAAAAATGAAATGATGAAACATAAATGAGGGATCCTTCTAAAGCAAGGAGGCTTACCAAACAACTCTAAAACTCAACTAGATCAATGAAGTGCTTGTTCACGATCCTCGTTACCTGTATCTGAATAATGAAAGATACAGGCGAAATGACGTCAGTACATAAAATGTACGACTATGCAAGGGAAAATGTAAAACATAACATAAGCTTGAACTGGATATGAAGAAACAACTTACATTGTCTAAACTAAACTCCAACTCAACCTCAACTCAATCTCAAGTCATTTCAATATAAAAGTAATAACAATGATGTGATATAAATAAAAATTTTTAATTTAGTAGATAACAACTCAACGTATTGGAAAATTTAATATAATTATATTTGTATGTAAAAATACAAAATCAACTTAGTTTGGGAGATACTCTAACCGACAACCATTACTATGAGATCTCTGATGATACAACGTCTCGCCACGCTACAAGAACTGTCCTATACATTTTTAAGGTATATAAATCCTCAACTAAGTTAATCCACTAATTCTTTAAAATAAATAAGGAATCATTTAAAAAATATGACCTTTTCTACCCACCATGTGTACATGATTTATGGGGGCGGTGAGTTGTTTGAACTCTCCCCCATAACGATTCTCAATACTACTCCCAAAATATAACTTATCTCACATGTTTTTAAAAAACATTTACTCTTCCTCAATTTTGATATTATTACTCAAAATGTTTCTCATTAAAGAGATAGTACTCAAAACTCCTCATAAACACTTTTGGAAATCGGTGTTTTCTCTTTTCTTAAATCTAAAAACATTTACTCTTAAGAATACTTAGTTCTCATATATTCATTTTAAAAAAATTAAAATCAACTTTATTCTTCCTCAACTCAAGTAGTAAGTCTTAAAACAAGTTTTAAAGGGTTGTAAAAGACTTCTCAGAAGGACTCGAAAGAATCGCTCAAACTTGACTCTTAACTCTATCTTGAATTTGAATTATGAATTCAAGAGTTATGATTTATGATATAAAGGATCTCGTGATTATTAAATGTGTTTTAGATATTAAATCATAAGAAAAAAGAAAAAAAAATTGTCGATGCAAAGGGTACAACGCACATATGAATTAAAACATTTGGTCGCGAAATAATTTTTGAAACAGTGGAGAGCATGTCTGCGAGGCGGAGCTAGCACCTATTGTCTACCCGATCTTTTCTTCTTCTCCCAAAATCGATTAAACTCATATCCACTGAAATTCTAAAGTAAAAACTCTCAAATTCTTATAACATAGAACAATTTAGCGAAAGCCAACCAAGAACTATTAATTAACTCACATATTAACAAGATTCTCGACTCAAAAACTCAACCAAACATCAAAATTCAAGAATGGACAGCAACACTTCAAGAACACTCATCAAGAACTTCATTCATCATTTATTTTTATGGACAAATTCAAATAGGTAAATCATGATTGGATTGCGGGTGAACGAAACCAAACACTGTGAAACTTACATACCTTGATTTGACGAAATTCCTCAACAGATCTCCCAAATTTTGACAAACGCCTTGAACTTTTTCTCTTTTGTCCTCTTCTTGAACTCCTCTCAAAACCCTAACGTAATTTATGATTTGTAAATTAACCCAAATAAGAGTTTACCCCAAAATATTACTAAAACCACTTTGATCTGATTGGAAAAGAAAAAGACCAAAATACCACTAATCAATGCGGGTAACTTTCATTAAATCAACAACCTAACTTTAAAATAGACATATCTCCCTCACCTGAACTCAAAATTAGAAAATGAGTGGCGTTCGAAAGAGGATTCCAAGACCTTTCATTTGATACTCATAATGTGCTGAATGTTATGACCATTTAAAGTTGACCCAAAACTCACAACTTAAGCATAACTGTAAAATTTTAGATTTCGCTTTTTTGAATTAGTTCATGAGAGAGTTCCGTAAGAACATACATTATAATGGTAATGGGGAAAATAGAGCACAATCTTCTTCAGCGTCTCTGGTACACAATGTTGCACTTATAGGAGGTAATTTAGGGACATGCATAGGAGCAAACCATCTATATGCTATCATCAGGCGCCAAAAGCAAGATAATTCACCTGATGTTGTCACTAGTATGATCAAAGGATTTACTTTTCATGTCGATGCATTGTTTGATCAAGGTGTGAGTATATAACTATGGGTTTTGATATTCTTCCCAAGAAACTTTTTGACCCCTTCGGTGTTTCCGCACCTATTGGTGAGTCTGTTCTAGCTGAGAGACATTATTGTGATTGTCCATCTCTATCAATCACAAGGACACCATGACTGACTGAGTAGAGTTAGACATGGAGGACTTTGATGTTATGCTAGGTGTGGACTAACATCATGATTTTTATGCCTCGATTGATTGTAGAACTTGAGTAGCTATGTTCCACTTTACTAATGAGCCACTATAGAGTGGAGGAGTAGTTCAGTAGTGCCTAAGGGTCGATTTATTTTGTATCTTAAGGTCAGAAAGTTAGTTTCCAATGAGTGCATCTATCACTTATCTGAGTTAATGAGTCTAGTTTTGAAACTCCACCGATTTACTCATATCCAGTTGTGCGTGAATTTCCAGATAATCTTCTTGGAGTTCCTCCTGATAAAGAAATAGACTTCCTTATAGATATTCTTCCTAATACACAACCTATTTCCATTCCACCATATATAATGGCTCCACTTGAGTTGAAAGAGTTAAAAAACAATTGAAATACCATATTGTTAAAGGTTTCATTCAACCCAATGTCGCATCTTGGGGGTCTTTGATCTTATTTGTGAAGAAGAAAGATGATTTTCTTAAGATGTGTATTAATTACTGCTAATTCAACAAGATTACTCTAGCGAATTAGTATCCCGTTCTGAGAATTGACAATCTTATTTATCAACTTCAGGGTGCCATTTGCTTTTTTAAGACAAACATCAAATTGGCTATCATCAATTGAGAGTAACACAAAGTGACACCCCAAAGATAATGTCAGATAATGTTCAGGACTCGCTATGGTCATTTTGAGTTTCTAGTTATGTCTTTTGGTTTGATTCATGCTCCCACAACATTCATGGACCTTATGAACATTGTGTTTAAACCATATCTTGATATGCTTGTTAATGTGTTTATTGATGACATTCTTATTTATTCGAGGAATGAGGAGGATCATGCTAGTCATCTGAGAGTAGTTCTCCCAACTCTCAAAGATAGAGAGTTGTATGTGAAAGTTTCCAAGTGTGAGTTTTTGCTTGAGTCAGTGGCATTATTAGGCCACATTATTTCTAGTGAAGGGATTCGAGTTGCCAATTAGAAGACCAAAGTACTGTAGAATTGGACCAAACCCACATCTCTAACAGATATAAGAAGTTTCTTGGGAATGGATGGTTATTATAGAAGTTTTGTAATAGGGTTCTCATGTACTTCATCCCCATTAACAAAGTTCACTTAGAATACAATAAATTTTCAATAGCTTTTGATTAAAAAATTTAGGAATTAAAAACGTTGTTAAATACTGTCCAATGTTGACCTTACTAGAGGGTAGGCAATGGTTTGTTGTGTATTATGATGCATCTAGAGTTGGACTGGGTTGCGTATTGATGCAAAATGGTAAATTTATAGCTTATTCCTACATGCTTCTTATGATTCAAGAGAAGAATTACCTAACTCATGATCTCGAGTTTGTTGCAGTATTGTTTACTTTGAAAAAATCGCATCACTATCTCTATGGTGTTCTTGTAGATGTGTTAACCGCTCCCAAGAGTCTTCAGTATGCGTTCAATTATAAAGATCTTAATCTTAGACAAAGGGGATGGTTAGAGTTACTCAAGGATTATGAGATGAGTATTCTCTATGACCCAGATAAGGTTAATGTTGTTCTTGATGTTTTGAGCTGGTTGTCTATGGGTAGTACTACCCATTTTGAGAAAGTCAAGAGAAATTAAGCAAAGATGTTCACAGACTTTCACGATTGGGAATATGATTTTTGGATTCTAATAAAGGTGGAGTGGCGGTGATGAATGGAGTTGAATCAACACTAGTATCTCAAGTGAAAGAGAAAAAAGACCAAGACACTATATTTTTTTAATTGAAGGAAAATGTGCATAAGCAAAAAGTGATGAATTTGAACAAGAGGGAGATAGGGTGTTGAGGCATAAAGGTAGATTGTTTGTACCAAAGGTGGATGAAATCCAATAGAGGACTAGGGAGGAAGCTCATAGCGCAAGATATTTGATCCATTCTGGTTCCACAAAGATGTACCGTGACTTGATATAAGTCTATCGGTGAAGTAGTATGAAGAGGTGTATTGTAGAGTTCTTTGCTAAGTGCCCGAATTGCCAAGAAGTAAGGGCATAAAAACAACAGCCTGATAGTATGACTTATAACTCAGACCTTCCAGAATGAAATTCAGAAAGGATTAATATGGATTTCATTACTGGTTTGCTGCGATCTCGCATACAACATGATTCAATATGGGTTATTGTAGATCAGATGACTAAATCATCCCATTTATTACCGGTAAAGACTACTTATTAAACAAAAGATTATGCGAGATTGTATATTCAAGAGATATTCAGATTTCATGGAGTTTCGGTTTTCATCACTTCAGATAGAGGTGCACAGTTCACCACACAATTTTTGAAGTCTCTTAAGAAAGGGTTGGGTTTGTGAACCTTAGTATAGCGTTCCATCCTCAAAATGATGATCAAGAAGAGCGTATGATCCATAACTTTAGAGGATATGTTGAGGGCCCGTGTGATAGATTTCAAGGGTAATTGGGATGATCACTTACCTCTCGTAGAGTTTACTAATGACAATAGCAATCACTTTAGAGTCTAGATGGCTCCCTGTGAGGCTCTTTAATGAGAGAAGATGTAGATCTCCTATTGAATGGTTTGAGGTTGGTGAAGTTTGGTGTATAAAACCAGACTTGGTTCATCAATCTTGAAGAAAGTGAAGCTCATTCAATAAAGGCTGAAACAATGCAAAGTCGTCAAAAATCTTATAAAGATATTAGGAGGAGATACTTGAAGTTTGAGGTGGATGATTGGGTTTACTTGAATGTTTCACCCATGAAGGGTTTTATGAGATTTATTAAGAAAGGAAAACTTAGTCCTTGATATATTGTTCCTTATAGAATATACAAGAGAATTGAAAATGTAGCTTATGAGTTAGAGTTACCATCAAAGTAAGCAGCGGTCTATCCTGTATTCTACCAATGTTGAAAAATTGTATGGGTGACCCTTCATTTATTATACCTAAATAGAGTATTGGTACTAAGGACAACCTATCAAGGAGGTACTGATGCTTCAATATGTGTATCTAATTATATTTTGTGATTAACGACACTAACCTACATTTTGAGTGTTTACGAATCGAAGCTGCTAGTAAAGTAACCCAACTAGGGGTTGGGGTCGTGTCCAAGGATGTGGAAGTTAAAGTAGTAGCTACTTAGAATTCCATTCTTAATAGTGATAGTTTAATACATTTCGAATATTAAAACAAAACAAGTTAAATTGGTGACACCAAAGTTTCAAATATCAAGAAGAGGTTTTCTTAGAAGTAGTTAAATAGCAAAAATAGAAGAGAAAAAAGCATGAGGGAGAGTTCTTGGGGTGTGATCGAAATATATGTTGACACTAACTAATGGGTGCATGCTTTTGATAGTAAAATTGGCAAGACAATGGTGACTAGTCTAAGATTTAGGTGAAAGTAAATTCCATCTCGGGCAACTTACCCCATATAAAATAGGTTACTCTCGGACACCCACTCGTCTAAACTAACCAGCCTTCACCTTACCCATACCCTGACCTTTCGATAGAAGGTTCTTGGATATGGGAATATGGCTCACCCTCTTGGGCTGAACCTCACGTTGACCCATTCCTTATCCCATCAGTCTAGTGGTCTTGGTTTCGTGATCTCCCTCTCAGGCAAGCTGAAAACACATGGGTGGTTTTGTATTTTCAACTACAAAACCATTAATTAAAGCACAACCACTATGTGAAATCACCATAAAATGCATCTAATCTTATCATTAAGAAAGATACAACAATAATATAAACACATATTTTCTAAATCACATCCTAAGAATGGGGATTTTAGCTACACAACAAGCAATAATTAAATATACTTAAAATGTTAAAGGAATCAAATGGGTATAAAAGATTAAACCTTAAAAATGGCAAAGGAAGGTAAATGTAGAAGACCCACTTCCAAGATTAGAAGAAGAACTTCTTTCTTCAAGCTTCCTCAAAACCCTCTCCAAACATGAGAGAAAACTTAAGAACAAAGTTTCTAAAATAAGTGTCGAATGTTTCACTCTCTAATTCTCTCCAAAAACACTCATCAAATAACAATAGAGTTTAGTATTTATATGCTTCAAATTTAGTGTTTGTGGATCCATTCAGCATCTTTAGTCGTGATTCACCGAGTGATTCGGCGAATCGCCCTTTTTCTGGTTCTTTGCCGTTTTCTCCTTGCCTTTTTATCCATACTTTCTATAATATTCGAGAGAATAATTCTGCTTCGTGGGACTATTCGGCAAAGCACCGACTGCTCCTTTTTGTCCCCTTTTGATCCACTTCCTTCAAGGCTCACTTGCGGTAACAGAAGGTGGAACTTTGCTAAATGGTGTATCGCCAAGTGTGTATGGCGATTCACACTTTGTATCATTGGCTCTTTTCTTTTGGTTTTGCTTCCGTTTTGCGCCTAAATGTCCATGCTCCTACGAAATCCTCAAATACCTGAAACTTAGAGGTTTTTATAAGATATCGAGATAAAATACACTATTTAAGACATTATTTTCATTAAATACGACCCGGGATGAGTCCAAATTGAGAACTCATCAACATCCCAACATAAACTTTTGACTGTCCTCAAGTGAAAATTAAGTTCAACAGTTCAAATAGGATATCTCAAATAGTGCTACACAAGATTGAATCATGAATGTACAAAACAGGACTCAAACTACTCATGTATAGCTCAATTGTATACTCAAATATTCAAGTTGTGACACACCATTACCAAAGATTCTTGAGCTCACAATACTTGCTACTAATGCACGTTCAAGCTCAACAAAAGTATCTACATGCCCTCATACCATGAATGATTCCATTTTCACATACATATATACATCAACGTAGGATCAGGAATTTGATGCAATACTCACACTCACAAAGAGGAAAACAATACATGCTTTTACCCATAGGTTTGCCCTTATTTTCTAATTGACCTTTGGTTCGGTTCACTCTAGATTAAAAAGGTTTTTCTAAGGCTTGTAACGGGGCTTAGTGTAAATGTATGGTCATTTGGGCTTGGTGACTTTTTCCTAATGAGATGTGATTTCTTTAAGCTATCCCCTATATTCCATCCTCAATCCTTGGTGAAGTGCTTCTAGGTCATCTTTTATTTCCCTTCATGGATTGCTTTGAAACCTGATTTCTTTTCATCATGTGCTTTTATTTCATGACTTTTCTCTTGTTTTTCTTTTTCTTTTTTCTCCTTTTATTCTTTTTTTGTATGGAGGGTTTCCATTTCTATACAATACCATGGGTTTGCGAGACTTCTCTTGCACTTCTTGACCTATTCTTGCCCTTCTCACCATACCCCCAACTTAGTCTTTTGGCCTATATTGGCTATTTAATTCTATCACATCTCAAAAATGATTATAGGTAGTGGATGACGTAATGTTTAGGATTCATTATGGTTTTTACAAGGAAAATATAAGGCTCAAAGGGTGTTCAAAAGAGTTTCACACACTCATGGGTAGGCCACAAAAGAGGTATATGTCAAAGATTGTTCACACTCTTAAGAATTGCCTAAGATCATGTCAAGAGGATACCTTTCTAAATCAATTAGCCTAACCAGGAAAATTGTAGGTTTATTCATGGAAGGTTCAAGGTAAGCTCATCACACAAGACAGTGACACTTAAGTCAAACAACAACATACTTTAGCTAGTGTGCAATGGTCATTGTAAAAGAATCAAGTCGACAATTGACTAATCACAAAGAGATGCAAAGAGTTCACACATTGCCTATGTAACTTCATTAATTTTCTTTGTAGACACACATTCATGTTTTTTCGATTGAGAGCACTTTTCAAGTTATCGGTATTGATAAAAAATAGACTCAAATTTGTACAAAAACAATCACTTTCAACATAAGAGGTGGAAAAATTTTCAAAAGTGAATTTTTTTCAAAAGGGTCAAAATTATTATGAAATTAGGACCGAAAAGAGAGCCATAAGGTCAAACATTTGCAAAATCAACTTTTAAAACTTAATTTGAAAAGACAACCCAAACATGTATCAAAACACATAAAATACGCATTCAGAATCAACAAAACAAAGTTGGGTCTCACCCTATCATAACAAGCAATTTTCCTCAAATCCATATAATTACAATATCCAAGATTTTTATTAAGATAAACAAATAGAATATAAATGAAAGATAGATCTTGTTCATGCCGCTTATTTATCATCCGGGGTATGAGCACCCGAAGTGTCTTCCCGAAATAGGACAATTGCTCCTGAAGTATTGCTACTCTCAGCTTCACCACTGTTTTCAGCTATCCTGGCCTCAAAAGCCATATTAGTTGCAATCATACTGTCTATATCATGGCTTGCCTTGAAGGTATGTATGGCATTAATAAACCCTCGTGCACATGAGGGCAGATTAGGGTCGACAGGAATTCGTCTTTTGGCCCTGGCTTCCTTGGTTTAATTTCTCTGTATGGCTAGCTCTTATATCTTTTCCTCATCTCTAACTCATTCTCTAATGTTCCTAGGTTGATCATGTCTCCCTGAGAACGTTGGTATAGCCATTTCTATAAAAACTTTGATGACCAGTTAGGCAATAATTCAGAAAGGAGGATAGCGAGTTTTAACTATAGAGTCACTTCACCAAAGAAAATTGTAATGAGTTGATTTTGCTAGGGTCTTATTTAGAGAGATGTGTAGATAATGAAAGGGGTGTAGACAAAGGGAGAACAAGGAATCTTTTTTTGTACCGCTGAGTGCAATTTGCAATTCAATTCGACCGCCGGAAGTTACAAATAAGTCATCACATAAGATATTCATCTAAAGCTGAAATATTTACATTAGGCGAACCACCGAGAAGTTCCGTCAGCTTCTCTCAACTCTCCAAGCATCCCAACGTGCCTATTTTTAGGTCAGCTTTTCAAGTTTTCCAGTAATCCCTGGACAATGCGACTTAAACCTTTTCAATATCAATTTTTGACAAATATCCCTAGCATTTCCGCCAACAACACATACAGTTTAGCTAACAATACATTTGAATGGGATTTTACCAATTACACACAAAATATTGACTAATAATCGACAAGAAATGCCATCCCATCAAACAATCAGAGACTTAACAAATATTTAGCACTATTAATCACTACCTCAATGAGTACAAATTTTTGATAAAATAATTACAGAGTTTGATAAAATAACTACAGAGTTCAATAAAACAACTATAGAGTTCTATAAAATAACTACAGAGTTCTATAAAATAACTACAGAGTTTGAAAAAATAACTACAGAGTTCAATTAAGATTCATCCAAAATCATTCATGAAACTAGGGCAAACTTCAAGAGGAGAAAAGAGGATGTTTTCAAGAAATTCTTCAATATTTTGGGGAAATCGCCAAGAACTTGATTCTTCTGAAGTATGTAAGCTTTCGTAGTGTTGGATTTGTTCTCCCTCACGTCCGTCATGTAACAGTTTACACATGAATTCAAGATTGAAGGTTACTAATTATTTCTTGAGTTAAATTGATAAATTGAGGTCATTGAGTTTTTGAGGTTAGGGTTTTGCAAACCAGTTAAGTTCCTTGATAGATTTTTATATAGGTTTCATCAAAATAATTTTAGGTTTGTGAAATTTTGTTAATTTGGATGATGAAACTTCTTTGGGTATGAGTTGGGTCAAGTTGGGAGAGGTAGAATAGATCGGGAAAATAATTGTGCCCTAGTCCGCGTCGCATAGACACTTAAGATTTTCAGTCTTCAAATAGTCACCCCTATCTCCGCATCACGGAAAGGATAAAGAGTCCTCTGTCTCAAAAGTTAATTTCGCAACTAAAAATTTAATTCACCCTCCGCGTAGTGCCAATGTTCTCTGATTTGATTCTTCACTCGTTTCTTATCATCAACTATCTAAACTTCCTAAATCATTGAGATATCGTACATTAAAAATCATAACTCTTAAAGCTTGATTTCCAAATAAAGTAAAGATTAAGATTAAAGTTAGAGAAAGTCTTTTGAGTCATTTTGAGAAGTCTTCTACAATTATTTATAACTTGTTTTAAGAATTTAGTAAATGTGTATGAGAATGGGGAAAGTTAAGTTTATTTTCTAAAGTGAGTGTGAGGGGACTATGTATACCCACGTATGTAACACTTTTACACCTAAATTGAGAGAAAACTGATTTTTAAATTAGTTTATGAGGAGTTTTGAGCATCATCTCTTTTAAGAGAAATCTTTTGAATAATTTTCTCAAATTGAGGAGGAGTTATGTTTTCTTTAAAAACATATGTGTATGAGCTATATATATTATTAGGAGTAGTATTGAGCACTTATATTGTGATCAGTTCATAAAATTAAAAATCCTCATAAACTGTGTATGCCAACATAAATAAATAATCATACTTTTTAGATGATCCATTATTGCTTTTAAGCAAAACTTAGTGGACCCACTTAGTTGAGGATGTTTTATACTTTGACAAGGTATAAGACAATTTTGGAAGGTGGACGAGTCGTTGTATCACGAGATAGCTCGAGGTAGATGTTGATTCTATACATTGTGAAGCATCTTTTCCAATTCCAAGATCTGGGACTTCATGTATATCTGCTCCGACTTCATCTACTTCACAGGTGCCAAGCACATCTACTTTCTCGTAGACAAATAAGATTACCTAGACAATGATCCTGAAGATGAGGCACCTGTTCCATTAAGGTGATGTGAGGACGACATATCTTGAGAGACCCATCCTATGGATTAACGAGAGTGTCATTCGTACTGCAAATATCCCCTTCCAGAATTCCATTGATACTCTCACCATGAGAGTCGAGGTCTGTGAGAGAATACATTAGAAGCCTCCAAGGTTAGGACTTTGAAACAAAAAGTCAGTTATCTAAGGAAGGACGGAGACTATCTAAACCCTAGTGACTTCACTTCATTATTGGAGAATGTTGATGATATGGATGCTCCTGAGATTTTAGATATTCCTCTGACTACCATCGAAGATGTACATAGGGAGGATACAAAGGTTATGAGTCATATGAAGATACCGACGAGGAGTAGATAGACATAGAGGAGGAGAGCATATATGAAGATTTGCCATATCTTGAGGAGACAATTCTATAGTTAGTCATCAAGATATCTTTGACAAATACATCCATGGCAGATTCTAGTGGAGAAAGTCCTTCTAAGGTGACTCCTGGCACTAATGCCCAAATTCAAAGTGATACACTAGGCTTTAATGCCCCGAAAGATAGAGTGATTGAGTGGACAAGATCTCTTCTTTACCTTCCTCTATGTATTACTTTGTTTTGACTTTTGGATATTATATTTTTTTTTTCATTTGAGGAGAAATGATATTTATTTATGGTGGGGTGAGGCCCACCTTTTGTGATTTTTTGTGACTTTTGTATTTTTTATATATTAGGTTTTTGAGCTATAATTGTGTCTATACTGTTTTTGTGGCTGATATAACTTTTTCCTCTGTGTTATGAATTGTATCTGATATTTTGAACCCTCTGAAAAAAATTGTATAGAACATCTTGTTTGTGTTTGAATATGGTTGTTCTCTTTCAAATATGAGTCTCCGCCTTGATCAATATTGATGAGTTAAATAGTGCTCATTATCAAGATAATGAATGTTCGGCTACGATGAGGACAAATGAAGTTGCATAGAAAATATATGATATTTTTTCATCTCTTTATGGCTAGCCATGTATCGAATTGAGTCTCTTATGATTAACACAGACCACTAGAGAATATGTGGAGTCTTGTTTGATATTGGTGTCAATGTCGTTTGTGATGAGATTACCATAAACCATTTGTGATGACAACTAGAATTTATCTTGTTAGTCTGGTTGACTGGGTGATACAATATCTTGAAATGATCTTAGGAAACTTTGAATAGTTTGAAACTATTTGAAGTTATACCTATTTCGTGGCCTTCCTAGTAAGTGTAGAATTATGGTTGAACACCTTTTGAGCCTTCACCCTTTCTTTGGAACAAGCTTGACGAAATTGTGACCTTTCTTTATCTCTTCAACCTTAATCCTCATGAGATGTGGTTTGGTTCAATGGATAACTTCGGCCAGAAGCCTAAGTTGGGGTGTGTGATGAAAAGAGTAGATAAAGCAAAAAGTGCAAGTAATTCTCCTTTGACTGATGGTTTTGAGAAAAATGGAACCCGTCCATAAAAAAGTGTATAACAAGAAAACAATTAAAAGGAATGAAGAGAAAAATTTGTGGAATAAAATGCTGAAAATGCAAAAAGAAATGGGGTTTCAAATAGTCCATGGAAGGTGAATAATGGGGTGACTTTTCAGCATGAAAGAGAATGATCAAGAAAAGGAAACAAATTGTTGTTTATGACACATTTAATGAGGATAGAATTCATTGAGCCTAAATGACCATACCTTTTCACTTCATCCCATTACGAGCCTTTTAAAGACCCTTTTGATCTTGAGTGATTTCAAACAATTGTTGATTGGGAAATACAGGAAACCTATGGGTGAAATCATGCATTGTGTTCATCCTTGTTAGCTTAATTGTTTCCTTCTCTTGCGGAACTTTAAATTATTTAACCATTATGTGTGAATTTGGAATCGTTCTTTGTGTGAGGGCATTTTAACACTTTTGTTGAGATTGAACTTCCATTTGACACAAGTAGTGTGAGCTTGAGAGTCTTTGGCAATGGTGAGTCACAACTTTAATATTTGAGTGCACAAGTGATCCTTGCATGAGTAAGTTGAGTCTTGTTGTGTGCATTCATGATTTAGTCTTGTGTAGCACTGTTTGAGACATCCTTTTAAAATGCTCAACTTGAGGACAAGCAAAAGTTTAAGTTGGGGGTGTTGATAAGTTCGAGATTTGGACTCGTTTGGAGCTTTATTTGAATGAATCTTTGTGCTCAAATGAATATTTTGGGGGAATAACTGATGTGAATAATTGAATTTTCAATTATTTTTACTGAGGACTAATGCATGGACAATATTGAGAGAAAATGAATAAGGCATTTGAAAGTACGAAGAAAAGAATGCTTGATGATCGCCTAATCCATTTGGTTAGTCGTTGAATAGACAATAACCATCCTAAAGTTCTGGTGTGCCAAGCCTTGAAGGATAAAATCCAGTTGGATATAGAAAGGAGAAGGCGATGTGTCAATTAACGATTTCACAATGTAGTCCTTACATAACCCAAAGATACATAACTTAAGAATGTTGAATGCCAAAGTAAAAGGGCGATGAAATCTACCAAGGGAGAATCGCCGAGTAGATCGGTGATCCCAACTTATTGTGCCAAATGCTGCTCGCAGCACATTCTTGGTGACTATAAATTCATGTTTGAATTATTAAATTTTGATAGATTTTATGAGACTTGAGGATATTTTTATTTAATAATTCAATTTTGAAGTTGAGATCTTAGAATTTAAAATAAAGAGCCAATATTTCCTCAACTTTGAAAATTCGAAGATTTCCATTTCTAAAAAATTGGGATGTGGGTGTTGATGTCACGCCCCAAGCTAACTGCAAGACGCGGAAACGGGACCTTGGACCAAAAGTAATCCCAAGCTTACCATGCTGGCATGATCATGAGAAACATAAAGATAATAAACCTGTGCGGAAGCTAAATCATAAATTAAATGAAAGGAACAAGAATACCATATGTTAGAGCTGATATATTTGAAAACTGATGAGTTTAATACAAAGAAGATATTGACTCAATACTAAGCTGAAACTAACTATGTCTAAAAATAGCCTCTAACTAACTAGAAATTTTGGGACATACCCGAGCTAAGTCTAGCAAAACTGAAACTACAGGACTAAAAATACTCGAAAGAAATTCATGATTGTTGTCCTCGGAGAATAAGGACTCACCACTGATTCTACTAAACTGGAGACCGGGAATTAATCTAAGCGTGATCTGGATGCTGAGAACTTTAATCTACATCACGAGAAGATGTAGCACACGTATGCGTAAGTACTTGAAAGGTGTTGAGCATGTAGGATAGAGTAAAGCTGAAATAACATATAACTGAACAAAGCAATAAAGCTATGCCATAATCTGAACATGATATTCTGAATGTAGAGATAACTAAATGTAGTGACTAATTTATAACATGGTGAATTTGAATAATGGATATACTAATAAATTGTCATTGCAATGTAATCTTTCTTAACTGTGGGAGCTACTAATAACAGATAATAAAACCACATGAGCTAAATGTGAAGTCCGATGTATACGCCCCATCGAGAGGACCCAATATACCCTGCCAGAGGTATAAAGGCATGTTGGCGTGATCAGTAAACTAATGTCCACATAGAGGACCTACAACCTAATTGGCTAGTAGTTCTGGGACTATTTGGGTGCATTGAACCCTAGTCCATCTCGGTATTATTCTACTCACAATGAATTAAATAGTTAACTCATTATGACTATGTTTTTGTAAATACTGGATAGCGTAAACTAAACTTGGAAACTGAAAATGCAACAATTAATCTGAAAATGATGCATTAATAATTGAGGCATGTATAATTGAATAACTGAAATATCTAACCTAACATGTGTAAATCATGAACTAAAGAAATACATAGCTAGGGTTCTGAAATTCAGGTGATTAAGTGAATATTAACGTAATAATCTGATTTGAATCTTTCTAATAACTAAGAACCCAATAATTCTAACATTCAAGAAATCCTACGTCTAGTCATGATATGGGAATGAAGAAATTTATTGAAAACTAGGGACCTAATGGGTGAAAGCAACCAACTAGTTAAATCCCACATAGCTGGTGATGAATTCCACTAAGAAATCATTAAATTTACGGGGCTGGAACTAATGGAACCTTGTTGTGTTCTTGAACAAAGGTTTTTCTTGACCTTTTTATCCTCTCTTGCCTCCAGCTTTTTATGTTCTGATTAATGATTTACTTAGGTAATTTCTAGTTATGTTTCTAGGATTAAACTGATTAACATCTCGTGATTAAAGGTATAAACGACGAATCTTAGGGGTTAAACGATATAGAAAAAGACCAAAATACCGTCTATTAACTGATGTTGGAGTGAGACTTATGTGTCGTCGTTCAATCTACAGTCTATAGGTTGGGTCCGTAGTTCAATTCTGCTCGACATGACTTCACTAAAATGAGCATAATGTGTTACTAATAGGTTGGATTTTAGAAAACTCGGAAGTGTTTGAAAGAGGATTGAATTATCTATCGTATCATAGGTGATAGAAAACCTAATTCCTTTTGTGTTGAGATTTATGACCATTTGAAATTGACACAGTCACCAATTTCCTCCTAGCTCACTGCTAACCTTTTACCTACGGGGTCTTGATCCACGGACACAGGTCTGTGGTCTGACTTATGGACCGTAGGTTTATTTGTGGGTAGACATAGCCGATATTCTCAGTTGTGTTTTGGTAAGGGGTTGCACTGATGAACCGCGGACCTACAACACGGGCCATAAATTAGACTACGGTACATAGATTGGTACCATAGATTACATCTGCAAATTTCTGAAGAGTTGATTTTTGGTTTTATTTTGAATACGGGTTGTTACAGTAGGATTCATCATCATAGATCTCTGTAAAGACAATACTAATCTTACTCAATTAATGGAAACACAATTTGGTAAAGACTTTTATCTTTTTATGATGTCTAGCTAAAACACAATTCGTTGAGTGTGATTATGTGATTGTGGGTTGATTAAGCTACTAGGGATTGCTATTTGATAGTGTAAATGTTGTTTAAAAGTTATTTCATTCAGTAATTGTTGGTTAATATAAAGTCCTAAAGGTGCAAACAAGACTCTACCTTTGTGTTTTTGGCTTGCTCGAGAGAGAGGTTTTAAAAAAAATTAGTGATTTGATGGCCTGTGGGTATTGGATTGTCATGGGTTCTTCTCAAAAGAGTTAATCCTAAAGCTTTTTCCACACATTTATCTCGAGAGAGTGAACGGACTAAAGAAGAGTCTGGTCTTAATTATTGTTTATTGGTGTTCGAGAGAAGCCAATTTGATTCGGGGTGAATTGGTCGAGATAGTTATCCGCACTAAAGTGAATCATAGTTTATGATTTGGGACAATTTACTATCAATTTCAACTACATAGTTGTCTACCCTAGTGTAACAACCCTAAAAATGAATAGGATCAAGACTTAGGTTTTTCAACAATGCTTGCGATTAGACCAAGGTCCACACGGATTGATACGCGTAGAACCAGACCTCAGAACCCTTACTAGGACCAAGCCAACTAACTTGGGGAGTTAATTGAGCTTGGAAAGGTTGGAACCAACCATGTGAGGCTCATGAAAATGAAGATTTAATCGAAGGAGTCCTTACCGGACTTAAAAGAAGAAATTTCAAGTTTTGAGGGTCCAAGGGTAAAATGGTCTTTTCCAGGCCAAGGGTAATATTGTAATTACCCTGAGGAATTAATTATTTAATTAATTAATTTAATTAAATAAAGAAATTCGGGTTGGGGCGACCCAAGTGACCCATTTTCGCAAATGGGGAGTCACTCGGGTTCGAGCCACACTATAAGCAATTATTTATCTTGATTTTATTTGATTGGATAAATTAATTAAATTAAATAATAAATATTATCTGATTTAAGAAAAAGAAAATCAGATTTTATTTAATAATTTAGCAAGGAGTCCTAGTTTGACTAATTCCCAAACCAAAACTCCTAACTTAATGCCACTCTCTCTCACGATCTCTCTCTCTCACGTTTTCACCATTCACTCTCGTTTCTCTCTGTCTAAACAAGTTCAAAAACAGAAAATATATTGAAGTTCTTCACACTTGAAGAACTCATATCAAAAATCTAAGAAAACAACATAAATCCATCACTTTAAGGAAAGGGGAGGAGTCTTCCGTCGATTGGTGTTGAAGTGTTGAACTTGGACTGATTTTGGAGAGAATTTGGGCAGCAATTTCGAGGTTGAACAAGAAAAATTAAAGGTATGGGTCTTCTTACTCTTGGTCCCTTTCCCAAGAGACCCTTAGGACTGAGATGATTTTAATCCGAAACTAAGTTGTTGCCCGTTGCATGTCCCTGTTATTAGCTCCTATCAAATCATAGGTTGGTATGTTTGCTGGTAGAGATTAGGTATTGCAATGTGTTTTCGTGATGAATATGTTCATGAACATGTATTTGGAATCATATGAATGACAAGCTTTGTTTGCCGAAAATATGTGTGTGTATGTGCAAAAGTTTACTGTAAACTTACTGTAAATGAGTTTTGACTTATGGCTTCAAGTTTGATATGGTTTTGGTTGTCATTTTAAGTGTATAAACTTATGTAATGATGATGTTCATTTAAGTGTAATGTGGCTGAAATTAACGATAAACTCTTGGCCAAATATATCCATGAAAATGCACCTAAAGGACTCACTAAACACTACTCCAAATGCATGAACATTCAACGTTAAAGAGTGGAGAAAATAGGCTGCAAAAAGGTAATCAAAATTTCCAGCTTGTGATGTTGGTTTCGGGCAGATTCTGGGAATTTTGGAAGAGTTTTAAAAGGGATTAAAGTAGGTGAGGTCAAGGGGAATCGAACCCAAGACCTCACATGACCAAGAGGCTGAAATTTTGTTTTAAAAAAAATGTAATGGAGCAAAGGGGATTCGAACCTCTTAGCTGCTGCCCACGAAATGAATTAATAAGGAAAATGGGGATGGGGGGAATCGAACACACCACTCGTGGGAAGAAAGGAAGAGGGAGGATAAAGAAAATAAAAAGATGTGAGGCGTGGGAATCGAACCCACGACCTCAAGGCTGGAAATAGAGGGGGGCGAAAATGAGTATTAAAACAAGTGAGGCTGTGGGGGTTCGATCCCACGACCTCACTGTCAATGCCCTCAACTTAGCGGAAAAAAAAATTTTAAAATATATATATGGGGCTGTGGGGGTTCGAACCCACCACCTCACAGCCCCTAGCGAAATTTAATTAAAGGTAAGGAGGCTATGGGGGTTCGAACCCACAACCTCCCTACTTAGGCGAATCAAAGAACAAAATAAAAGAGGTTGTGGGGGTTTGATCCCACAACCTCTTGGATTAGGCGAAATTGGGCAAGATGAAGTTAATAAAAATTAAAAAGGTGTTGTGGGGGTTCGAACCCACAACCCTTCGGCCAAATTAGGATTATTACTAAGGAGAAAATTAATCCTTCAATGTTAATATTGTGATTTAACTTAGAGTCATAATGTTATGAATATTAGAATAAAATCAATTAAAAATATAAATGATATCTTATTGATTCAAGACTTGGGTTTCCTTGCTCAAGCTTCCGTATTGATACATAAGTCATACGTGCATAAAATATCCAAGAATAATGCCACATACTTAGATCGAAATCAAGATCTTGGCACATATACAAGATGCATAAGTCTTGTATCACATAATCTTAGACGAAATATGAATGAAGTGTCATGGCTTGAATGTATAGACGCATAAGTCTAACATACGTTCAAAGTAAGTGAATCTAGGAAGTATGTAATGAAATGATGAACCCTAGAAGGGTTAAGTATGAGTGTAAGATACACTAAATGGCCAAGTGCATTGGCATATGATGAAATGAACGTTCACGTAATAAGAGGTGAGTAACTATGAAAAGCAAGGGTGTTAATGATAATGAATGTGGTGACAACATGATATAAGGTTAATGTAAATGATGAGAGTAATCTCGAATGAGCCTAAATAAATGTTACCAATCCGTACTAACCTATGAGAGTGTAAGGTAATGAAGAGATCAGTCTCTATGAACACTCTACTGAAGGTATTGAGCTTAACACACTTGATACTAATGATGAGATGAGAAATCATCTAATGAGCTATGATGTCCTTATACTAGAAGTCAGCTTCCATGACGTATGAGTTGAATGAAATGGAACTTTATACTGAGCACCGATAGACTAGCTATGAGCGGTGATGCCTTCTTTCGGGAAGGGCGAAGGTTCACGTAACTCTCATGAGATGAGACTGTCCGGCTTGCCGGGTATGGGTCTCCATACATCTCCTAGTCTTCGAACCTATACTGCCAATATAGGGATGTTAAATTCCCATGTACGCTAGCATGTTTTTGGGTCACCTTGGCCGGTGATTCCACCTCTTTTCGGTGTGGGTGGGACAGTGGATTTCATGATGCTCACATGATCTATGTCGGTTAAAGTTAAAGTTCCCAATGAATGAATGAGGCCAGCCTCAAATGATGCACATAATGAAATGAACGATACCAAAGGTGTTAGGATAGGATAATCAAGAGGTGAGCTAGACTCAGGTAATAACACTAGGTTATTCTTGATCATTGCACAGTAAAACCGATGAAAGTCGTAAACTACACCCTAGGTATAGCTGGTTTTCACACTGGCCTATGAACGAAATGGAATGAAGTATGTATGAATGAATGAAGCAGACTTTGTGTTTGCTAATGAAGACTCCCTAGTTGAGTTCCCATATGTTGAGCCCTCATTTCTGGGATGTCTTAATGTTAAGTCCATGATTCCAAGGTCTCATGGCATATGAATGAATGACATTAAAGAAGTTATGTGCTACATGCAAAAGGTGCTATGTGCTATATGATATGTGCTATGTGTAAATGTTATGTGTTGTGTGCAAATGTGATAAGTATAATGACATATGTTATTCTCATGGCATAACTTTCCTAATCCAAATTTGGAAAGAATATTTCCTTTCCTAATCCAAATTTGGAAACTTTCCTAATCTTAATTTGGCAAGTCCACTGACTTGACTTCCAAAAATCATATTGTTAGGAAAGATCTATTCTTTCTCATGCATGTCCTTGGTGTGTGCTTGCATATACCCATACTTAGTACAAGTGTGTACTAACCCTATACAAACTCTACTATTTTAGGTGCAGGTACAGGTGAACGATAGAGCTACAGGATCATCGTTGCAGTTATCCGGACGTCCAGCATTCATCCGGAGTTGGTAGGTCCTCATGCTTTCGAGGATGCTACTGTTTTATATTCTAGATTAGTTTTAGAGTTGAGCTAGTGGAGCATGTTCCACTAGCGTTTCTTTCCTGTTTTTATTCAGACTATGTGTTGGTGCCATTTTGGCAATTATTCGCTTTATAAGTATTGAACTATTCCTTTCATTTGATTATCTCTTAATGTTAGATGGTTGATGGTGAACAAATTACGAATGTATTAGAAATGTTTAGCAAGCAATATTTAGAAACAAAAAGTTTCAAATTTTTCGCTAAAATTAACCTATGTAAAGTAAGAATGACTTAAGTAGGCTTGTCTGCGACCTATGAGAGGTCAACGACAACGGTCTCGTCTGGGGTCTAGATTCAAGTCGTGATAAAGTTGGTATCAGAGCACTAGGTTAAATTCCGAGAATAATGAGTTCACATCAACCACATTGAGTAGTTTCTAAGTCATGGTAGTGAAGTGCACCACTATCCTGAATTAGAGATTGCATGATGCATAGGAAAATTTCCCTTCTTCTAATCTTATCGTGCTTTTCCTAATATCTGAGTTCTTGGTGTTATGAGCGTGTCTAACATCAAATTTTTGTTGTTTTAAGCGAATGAACACTAGGAGAGCTATTGGTCAGAGGAGAGGAGGAGCAGCTGCTGGGGGTAACCGAGTTCCACCTCAGGCTCCAGCTAAAGGAGTGACTGTGCCAGCTAATCCAGCTAGGATGACTGATGCTGAGGTGAGGGCATCTCTGGCCCAGATGGCACAGGCCATTACTATGCAGGCACAGGCTATGACTGCCCAGGTCAACCGGCAGGATGTTCAGAGGGAGAACCCACCGGTTCGTAGCATGGATGACAGGCTGAGGGATTTCACGAGGATGAATCCTCCTATTTTCACAGGGTCTAGGGCATCAGAGGATCCCCAGGAGTTTGTGGATGAGATTCATAAGATCCTGGTGGCTATGGGGGCCACTTATATTGAGAAGGCTGAGCTGGCTTCCTATCAGCTCAAGGATGTTGCACAGACTTAGTGCAAGATGTGGCAAGATAGCCGTGTCTTAGGTGGAGTGCCAGTCACATGGGAGCTGTTCAAGACATCATTTCTGGAGAGATTCTTTCCCAGAGAGATGAGGGAGGCCAAGGTTGAGGAATTCATCAACCTTAAACAAGGCTCTATGACAGTCAGGGAGTATTCCCCGAAGTTTGTTAAGCTGTCAAGGTATGTTATTTTCCCTAGTATTTAATAGCAAGAATGAGGATATTACTGAACTTTGTTGAAATCATCCAGGTATGCTACTTCCCTGGTTTCTAACAGCAGGGATGAGATGAGCAGGTTCCTCACAGGAATCAATGGAGACCTGGAGGAGGAGTGTCAATCTGCATGCTCCATGATAATATGGATCTTTCCAGGTTGATAGTGCATGTCCAGCAGGTAGAGGACAGCCGCAGAAAGAGAGGTGTTCGTGATGCTAGGAGGCCTAGGCCTCAAGATCAGGCAGGACCCAGTCATGGAGGCCACATGAACAACTTTGGCATCCGTGAGCAGCCAAGGTTCAAAAAGGGGCAACATAGTTCTGGGAATTCTAATCCTCAGAGAAGTGCTACACCTAGAGGAGGAAGACCTAAGCCCAAGAAGGACAATGGAGGTGAGATGCAGCGTCCTAAGAAGAATTGTGCTAAGTGTGGCCGAGCTCACAGTGGAGAGTGCAGACAGGGCACTAATGCCTGCTTCGATTGTTGTAAGAGTGGACACATGGTCAGAGACTGTCCACAAAACAGAGGTCAGGCTGGAGGAAATACTCAGCCTAGGCCAAATCCACAGGGTGCAGCAGCAGCCGAGCCTCCTAAGAGGAACAGGTTCTATGCCCTGAAAGGCAGAGAGGAGCAGGAGATGTAACGTTCTGGAAAATCATATGTCTATTGAAGATCCCAGTATGCCCTTAGGATAGCCTATTAGGGGTACATAGGCACCCCAATGCCCAATATTGAGAAATATTGGGCATAGTATAGAAAAATTGGCTAAGGGATATTAGCCAATTTTCTATATACGAATAAGAAATATACTCTTTTTGTTGTCATACCCCAATCCAATATTGATGTTCAATAAATGTACCTGCAATGAAGACCCTAAGTTAAATTAAATGACATCTCAACAAAACATATGAAGTACTAGGCATCCAAGTGTCAAGCCTAGCACCATAGCACATGACCATTTAAAATGATCATGTAAATTAAGCAGTGCCCAAGGACATGGTGAGGGTCCTTGGGACAATAAGTAAACATTTCCAAATGAACCATAAATAATAGTTAGTTAGAAAAGTACAACCAACCCATGTTCAAGAACATGTGCAAGACATGTGAAGAAGTGGCCAAGGAGGGGACCACTCTAACCGAATTCGGTTAGGGTAGTTAAGGGGGGAAAAACGTGCACAAGGGACCCCTCCATGTTGGGACTAACTTCCTAACTAATTCTAGACTCTAACCTACTTCCCTAAATAGCTAACTAACCTAGGACCAAACGAAATAAACTAATTAGTGCACCCGACAACCTAGGACCAAAATCGGGTTGACACTAACCTAGTACTAGTTAAAGAGACAACCTAGTACCTAACCTAGGATGGTCCAAAAGGTTATATGGTCCTAAAAACTTAGGGGTACTTTAGTAATTCCCCTAGGTTACCTAAATAATTAATTTGGAAAATTAATTAATTAATTTAAAAGGGCTAAAACCGAAACTAAAAAGGAAATTTTCAGATTTCGGTTAAGACAAGAAAGGGACAACCTAGTACCTAACCTAGGATGGTACAAAGAGTTAGTTAAGATCCTAACGACTTAAGGGTACTTTGTTAATTACCCTAGGCTACTTAATTAATTAATTTAGCAACTTAATTAATTAATTTAAAGGGGCAAAACCGAAATCACAAAGCAATTTCCAGATTTCGGTTAAAACAAGAAAAAGCCAACCTAGTACCTAACCTAGGATGGTTCAAAGGATTGGTTATGGTCCTAACGACATAAGACTACTTTAGTAATTACCTTAGGTCACCTAATTAATTAAATTAGCAATTTAATTAATTAGTATAAATGATCAAAATGAAATTCTTACACTAACCTAGTACAACTCAAGAAACATCCTAGTACTTAACCTAGGATGGTCCAAAAGGGTTAATTTTGGGTCCAATGACTTAGGGGTACTTTAGTACTTACCCTAGGTACCTAAATTAATTAAATTAAGGATTTAATTAATTAATATAAAGTCAAAATGTTGACCAAAACCATAGTCAACACCAATTTCCAGATTTGACTAAGTGTTATGTTCTCCTATGTTTAGTCAACTTAGGAGGGGGTTTTTGGTAATTGGTTAATTAGTTTATTAAATTAACTTATTAAACCTAAGTTTTATAATTCAATATCATTTCTGAAACCTAAAAAGCACGTTCAAACTCATAGAAAAGGCGACGCAAAAACAGCAAGCAACGAACGAAAGAAAAACAGAAAATTTATCGATTTCTCTAGGGCGATTTCAAGGTTTCTTCAAGGTTTCGTTCAAGGTGGTCTTCATATATTAAGTTCTACATAAGGTATGGATTTCTCTCCTGGAATTCTTTCTCCAAGAGTATTTTCCTTCGAACGATTCAAAGATCTTGAAACTAGGGTTGTTCCAGTTCTCGTTGAACTCTTTTCCCTAGTATCCTTGTTACGATTTCAATGTTGAATAGGTTAGAAATCATGTTGTTGGTATGTGGTGCTGGCTGATCTTAATGTGTATGGTTTTTGATTAAATAATGATTGAATGAACCTATTAATTGGACTTGTTTGATGCTAAGTGTTATTACGTGAATTAAAAGAATGATACTGTGTTAAAGATATGTCCAAAAATGTTATGTATGAAGATGTTACGGTCTGTTGTGAATGCTTGCTGTTAATATGACGTTATGAAGATGATATATTCATAAAATTCTAATATGATGCTGTCCAAGATGTTTAAAAACGTTATGCCTAAAGTTATGTTATAAGGTTGGCTAAAAAGATCTCCATGAAATCATAATTTGAGTGAATGTTTGGCTTATGCCAATAAAATGACTAATAGTACATTGTTCAAAATTTAAACGGGATTGTCTATAATGTAATCTTTAAATAATTGAAAGATTGGCTAATGAACAATATATGTATATATACCAAACTAAACATGAACGAATGTAAAATTGGCTTATGCCAACAAAGATGGTTATGAAATCTATGCCCAATTGTTTATGCCAGTACTAATCGTATGCCAATAAAATGACTAACAATGTATTGCCCAAAAGTTGAATGTAATTGGCTTACATTATTGCTTTTAAATAATGATGGAAAAATTGACTAATGAGAATCGCATGAAACTATATTTTAATGAATGTTTGGCTTGTGCCAATAAATTGGCTATGAAGTCATTTCCAAATTTTCTAGGCCAATACTAAATTTACACCAATCTTATATGCCCAATATAATGTAATGTCAAATTAAGCATGACCAACAGAACAAAATGAATCCATACTAAGGGTATGTCAATCAATGGGACAAGTCCCAACATACCCTATATTATCTTATGACTAAAATGCTGGAATGCCAAATGAATAAGCACATCTAAAGTAATTCAATGAATCCATAACCAAGAGCATGCCATTCATTGGGACAACTCCCAACATGCTCTAAAAGAATGACATATGAACTCATAAAACTCATTGAATGAAGTGCTTATCGTCCATAAATGATGATATGAATCTACTACACTAAAGTAAGTAAGTAACGTGAGTTATAACATAATTAAAGGGGTCTAAATTAAGTAAGTGACTAGAATGGGGTGTTAAAGGAAGTGAGACAAGTCTCACTTACACCTAAGCTACTATGCTAAAAGAATACTCACGTATGAAGGTGTTAGAATATGTGAGACCAGTCTCATTAACACCAAAGGATGATATGTAAGGACAATTCACATTCATCATTGTAAAGTATGGATGATATGTAAGGACAATTCACATTCATCAATGTAAAGTAAGGATGATATGTAAGGACAATTCACATTTCATCAATGTAAAGTAAGGATGACAAGTCATCAAAAGAGTAAATGTCTCAATCATACTCTATATGTAAGTGTAAGGACAATTCACACTTAATACTAATGATGAGATGAGAAATCATCTAATGAGCTATGATGTCCTCATTCTAGAAGCCAGCTTCCATGATGTATGAGTTGATTGTAATGGAACTTTATACTGAGCACCGATAGGCTAGCTATGAGCGGTGATGCCTTCCTTCGGGAAGGGCGGAGGTTCACGTAACTCTCATAAGATGAGACTGTTCGGCATGCAGGGTATGGGTCTCCTTATATCTCCTAGTCTTTGAACCTATACTGCCAATATAGGGACCTAGCAGGGTTCAATTCCCTATATACGCTAGCATGTTTTGGTTTCACCATGGCCAGTGACTCCACCTCTTTTCGGTGTGGGGAAGACACCGGATTTCATGAGCTCACATGATCTATGTCGGTTAAAGTTGAAGTTCCTCAAAGTATGAAAGATAAAGAAATGAAAGATTTCGAAGGTGTTTGTGCAACACAATCAGGAGGTGAAATCAGAATCAAGTAATGGCATTAGGTCATTCTTGGTCATTGCACTTCATGATCCCGATGAGAGTCTTAAACTTCATCCTAGGTATGGCTGGTGTTTACATCATTATATGAATGAATGAAATGAATAATGTGAAGTACGAATGAACGAATGAAGTAGACTCTGTGTTTGCTAAAGAAGACCTTGAGGTCCCATATGTTGGGCCCTCACTTGAGATGTCTTAATGCTATATCAACGATTACAAGGTCTCGTGTATATGAAATGTAAAATTATAAAATATGGAAGTAATGAAATCAATGGCATAATCAATAGAGAATGGCTAATGAAATGTAATGAATACTTGATGTAATGAATAACTTGTTGTAAGGATAGTCAAATCGTGTCCAATAAAGTTTACAATAAGTAAAGGGCATAGCCAATAATGAATCCTCATGTTATGAAAATGATAAAGCCAAATAAATTGGCTTATGATGACTTTATATAATTGACAAAAGATGTTAGCCAAATAAAATTGGTTTATAATGACTTCTTTTATTATGAAAATGATCATAGCCAATAATGAATTCAAATATACCTATCCAAATTGATCAACTAATGTATTTAGCCAATAAAAATTGGCTTATAAAGAATTCATGCCCAAAGTAAGCAAGAATATAAGTTTTAACGATATGCCCCAAGAACTATGCACATTATGCAATCAACTAAAGAATGAGTATAGTCAATAAGTATTGACTTTTAAATATATTCATGCCCCAAATTGTAGTTAAGTCAAATTTCTTAATCTCTTGAATTACTTACTTGATTCATTGTGTGTATGGGACTACAATGAATCATTGCACTTGTAAGTAAAACATAGGACTAAAGGAGTTATAGAACTACACAACAAGAAGATGAAAAAGACTGAAAAATAATCTGTGTACAAAGAGGAGTTCTCGGCCTAAGAGGATCAAAATCTCAAATCTTCGCCCGAGTGGTTCTAAAATTATGTTGATGATACTAATGTCTTGTAATCATATAGAAAATGAGTTGTGTGCTTTGAATGCATTAAAATACATCATATTCATACCACAATTCACAACTAACGAATTAGGAAAGTCTAATGACTAGATTTTCCAGAGATGGCATGTTTCTTAGGAAGAGCTTTCATTGATCATGCATAGCTTTATTTGTATGTGTGCATACACCCATACTTAGTACAAGTGGTGTACTAACCCCCTACATTTTACTATTTTATAGATGCAGGTTAAAGGACAGATTGACGACTCTGCAACGGTTTGGACATCAGCGTTTCTCCAGACCATTTGGTAGGTCCTCTTAATTTCGAGGATGCTACAGTTTTAGTCTAGCCTTAGTTTTAGACATAGCTAGTGGATGTTGTCCCTAGTGTTTCTTTCGTACTTTCATTTCGAAGCTTTTGTAATAAGGTCGTGTTTGGCAAATGTATTTATGATATATTCTTATTCTTTTTCGAATTGATTCCTATGATAGATGGTTGTTATATTGATGTTGAGCTTAGTATATAATGTTTAATACGTAATGACTATATGAAGTATAAGTAAACTTCATACGTTTAAAAAGTTTTAAATTTTCCGCAAATTTAACTAGATGAATGTGATGAATGCAAGATGAGGCTTGTTTGCGACCTCTGAGAGGTCAATGACGCCGGTTGCAATCCGGATTCCAGAATCCGGGTCGTGACAGGAGAAGTCCGCTGATGTGGTCACAGGTATGCTGCAAGTGTTCTCAACTTTTGTTTATGCTTTACTTGATCCAGGGTCTACACTTTCCTTTGTAACTCCTATGCTTGCTCTTACTTTTGAGATATTGCCTGAAGTTCTACATGATCCAATAGTGGTTAGTACACCTTTAGGAGAGAATGTAAGAACTGATAGAGTATACAAGGATTGCCCAATAGTTGTGAGTGGTAAAACTATGTGTGCAAACCTGGTTGAGTTACCCATGCATGATTTTGATGTTATTCTTGGTATGGACTGGCTTCACAGTTGTTATGCTTGCTTGAACTGTCATAGTAGAGTGGTGAGATTTCGCTTTCCTAACGAAGAAGAGTTAGTCTGGGAGGGGTACAATTCGAGTCGTCCTAACCCCTTAATTTCAAATCTTAAGGCTAATAAAATGATGTCGAAGGGGTTATTGTGTCATCTTGTGAGTGTTAATGATTTAGATCATGACATTCCTTCCATAGACTCAGTGCCTGTAGTGAATGAGTTCTTAGATGTGTTTCCTGATGATTTACCTGGAGTCCCTCCCCTTCTAGAGATTGACTTTGGTATCGATTTAGAATCCGATACTAAACCAATTTCAATTCCTCCTTACAGGATGGCCCTAGCTGAGCTCAAAGAGTTGAAGCTGCAGTTAAAAGATCTCACTAACAAGGGTTTCATTCAGCCGAGCATATCCCCTTGGGGCGCTCCAGTGTTGTTTGTAAAGAAGAAAGATGGAACCCTTAGAATGTGTATCGATTATCGGCAGCTCAACAAAGTCACTATAAAGAATAAGTACCCACTCCCCAGAATAGATGATCTGTTTGATCAACTCCAAGGGTCTAGTTTCTTATCTAAGATCGATCTTCGTTCAGGGTATCATCAGCTTAGAGTTAGGGATGGAGATATTCCAAAGATAGCCTTTCGTACCCGCTATGGTCACTAAGAGTTTTTAGTCATGTCATTTGGTCTCACGAATGCACCTGCTGCATTTATGGATCTCATGAACAGGGTCTTCTGTGAATACCTTGACTCTTTCGTCATAGTATTCATTGATGACATTCTCATCTACTCTAAGACTAAGGAAGAGCATGAACAGCATTTGAGACTAACCTTGCAGGTACTTAGGCAGCATCAGTTGTATGCCAAATTCAGCAAATATGAATTCTGGCTGAGATCAGTGATCTTCCTGGGTCATGTTGTGTCCGATCAGGGCGTGGAGGTGGATCCCAGGAAGACTGAGGCTGTGAAGAACTGGCCAAAGCCTCTTACTCCTACTGACATCTATAGCTTTTTGGGATTGGCTGGTTACTACCGCAGGTTTGTGGAGGGTTTTTCTTCCATTACTGCCCCATTGATAGCTTTGAGTAAGAAGAAAGCCAAGTTCGAATGGACGGAGACTTGTGAGAAGAGTTTCCAGGAGCTCAAGGACAGACTCACTTCAGCCCCGGTGCTTACTTTGCCTAAGTGTGGTGAGAATTACACTGTTTATTGTTATGCATCTAGGGTTGGTTTGGGTTGTGTTCTTATGTAGGTTGGTAAGGTGGTAGCCTATGCATCCAAACAGCTCAAGGTTCATGAGAAGAATTATCCCACTCATGACCTGGAGTTGGCAGCTGTGGTATTTGCACTAAAGTTGTGGAGGCATTATCTGTATGGAGTGCATGTAGATGTGTTCACAGACCACAAGAGTCTCTAGTATGTGTTCACACAGAGGGAGTTGAATCTACGTCAGCGAAGATGGTTGGAGCTGTTGAAGGATTATGATATGAATGTGCACTATCATCCAGGTAAGGCGAATGTTGTAGCTGATGCTTTGAGCAGGATGAGCATGGGAAGTACAGCTCACGTTGAGGATGGGAAGAAGGAGCTGGTAAAAGATGTACACAGACTGGCCAGACTGGGTGTGCGTTTGGTTGAATCCACTAGTGGGGATGTTTCAGTTCATCCTAGTTCTGAATCATCCTTGGTAGTTGAAGTCAAGCAGGGTCAGCATCTAGATCCCGTGTTGATGGAGCTGAAGGACTCAGTGCTGATGAAGATGAACGAGTCTTTCGCTTTTGGAGGTGATGGCATACTTAGGTATCAGGACAGGTTGTGTGTGCCAGATGTGGATGATTTTCGGACCAGGATTGTTGCAGAGGACCATGGTTCCAGATATTCTATACATCAAGGTTCCACCAAGATGTATCATGATCTCAAGCAGATTTATTGGTGGGATGGCATGAAGAAGGACATTGCAGAATATGTGGCCAAGTGTCCTAATTGTTAGCAGGTTAAGGCAGAGCATCTTAAGCCTGATGGTCTGACGTAGATTATTGAGGTTCCAACTTGGAAGTGGGAGGCCATTAATATGGACTTCGTGGTTGGGCTTCCGAGGACTAGGAGGCAGCATGACTCTATATGGGTTATTGTGGACAGATTTACTAAGTCTGCCCACTTTATCCCTGTGAAGTCTACTTACAGAGCCGAGGATTATGCGAGACTCTACATTGATGAGATTGTGAGATGGCATGGGATTCCCTTGTCTATTATTTCAGACAGAGGAGCTCAGTTTACTTCTCATTTCTGGAGATATTTCCAGAAGAGCTTGGGCACGCAGGTGAAGCTTAGCACTGCCTAGCGGAGCGCACCATACAAACATTGGAGGATATGTTGAGAGCGTGTGTGATTGACTTCAGAGGTAACTGGGATGACCATCTGCCTTTGATAGAGTTCTCGTATAATAATAGCTATCACTCCAGCATTGGGATGGCACCGTTTGAAGCACTGTATGGTAGGAGGTGTAGATCTCCTGTTGGGTGGTTCGAGGTTAGAGAGTCATCCATTTTGGGTCCGGAGATCATTCATGAGGCCTTAGAGAAGGTCCAAATGATTAGGGACAGGTTGACTACTGCTTACAGTCGGCAGAAGTCATATGCTGATAACAGAAAGCGGCCCTTAGAGTTTGATGTTGGTGACCAGGTTTACTTGAAAATATCGCCTATGAAAGGGGTGATGAGGTTTGGTAGAAAAGGGAAGCTAAGTCCGAGGTATGTTGGGCCATATGAGATCCTACAGCGTGTGGGCGAGGTGGCCTATGAGTTAGCATTGCCTACAGAACTAGCTTCTGTTCATCCAGTCTTTCATGTCTCTATGTTGAAAAAGTGCCTAGGTGATCCAACATCAATCTTACCTGTGGAAGGTTTGGGGGTTGGTGAAGACTTGTCTTATGAGGAGGTACCTGTTGAGATCTTAGACCGACAGGTCAAGCGGCTGAGGAACAAGGAGATTTCCACAGTGAAGGTATTGTGGAGAAATCATCTTGTTGAGGGTGCTACGTGGGAAGTTGAGGCCGACATGAGAGCCCGCTACCCTCACCTGTTCAGCTCTTGAGGTAAGATTTTATGCTCTTAAACCTATGTTCCTTATCGCCCCGTATTTTTGTTGCTATTGATTGACTGTGTATAGTGATTATATTATGATCTGACTGGCATTACAACGTGAATTAGTAGTGTCATTCGGGGATGAATGTTCCTAAGGGGGGGATAATGTAACAACCCTAAAAATGAATAGGATCAAGACTTAGGTTTTTCAAGAATACTTGCGATTAGACCAAGGTCCACAGGGATTGATACGCAAAGAACCAGACCTCAGAACCCTTACTACGACCAAGCCAACTAACTTGGGGAGTTAATTGAGCTTGGAAAGGTTGGAACCAACCATGTGAGGCTCACGAAAACGAAGATTTAATCGAAGGAGTCCTTACCGGACTTAAAAGAAGAAATTTCAAGTTTTGAGGGTCCAAGGGTAAAATGGTCTTTTCCAGGCCAAGGGTAATATTGTAATTACCCTGAGGAATTAATTATTTAATTAATTAATTTAATTAAATAAAGAAATTCGGGTTGGGGCGACCCAAGTGACCCATTTTCGCAAATGGGGAGTCACTCAGGTTCGAGCCCCACTAGAAGCAATGATTTATCTTGATTTTATTTGATTGGATAAATTAATTAAATTAAATAATAAATATTATCTGATTTAAGAAAAAGAAAAATCAGATTTTATTTAATAATTTAGCAAGGAGTCCTAGTTTGACCAATTCCCAAATCAAAACTCCTAACTTAAAGCCACTCTCTCTCACGATCTCTCTCTCTCACGTTTTCACCATTCACTCTCACGTTTCTCTCTGCCTAAACAAGTTCAAAAACATAAAATATATTGAAGTTCTTCACACTTGAAGAACTCATACCAAAAATCTAAGAAAACAACATAAATCCATCACTTTAAGCAAAGGGGAGGAGTCTTCGCTCGATTGGTGTTGAAGTGTTGAACTTGGACTGATTTTGGAGAGGATTTGGGCAGCAATTTCGAGGTTGAACAAGAAAAATTAAAGGTATGGTTCTTCTTACTCTTGGTCCCTTTCCCAAGAGACCCTTAGGACTCAGACGATTTTAATCCGAAACTAAGTTGTTCCCCGTTGCATGTCCCTGTCATTAGCTCCCATCAAATCATAGGTTGGTATGTTTGCTGGTAGAGATTAGGTATTGCAATGTGTTTTCGTGATGAATATGTTCATGAACATGTATTTGGAATCATATGAATGACAACCTTTGTTTGCCGAAAATATGTGTGTGTATGTGCAAAAGTTTACTGTAAACTTACTGTAAATGAGTTTTAATTTATGGCTTCAAGTTTGATATGGTTTTGGTTGTCATTTTAAGTGTATAAACTTATATAAATGATGATGTTCATTTAAGTGTTATGTGGCTGAATTTAACGATAAACTCTTGGCCAAATATATCCATGAAAATGCAACTAAAGGACTCACTAAACACTACTCCAAATGCATGAACATTTAACGTTAAAGAGTGGAGAAAATAGGCTGGAAAAAGGTAATCAAAATTTCCAGTTTGTGATGTTGGTTTCGGGCAGATTCTGGGAATTTTGGAAGAGTTTTAAAAGGGATTAAACTAGGTGAGGTCAAGGGGAATGGAACCCAAGGCCTCACATGACCAAGAGGCTGAAATTTTTAAAAAAAATATATAATGGAGCTAAGGTGATTCGAACCCCTTAGCTGCTGCCCACGAAATGAATTAATAAGGAAAATGTGGATGGGGGGAATCGAACACACGACTCGTGGGAAGAAAGGAAGAGGGAGAATAAAGAAAATAAAAAGATGTGAGGCGTGGGAATCGAACCCACTACCTCAAGGCTGGAAATAGAGGGGGGCGAAAATGAGTATCAAAACAAGTGAGGCTGTGGGGGAGACACTGGATTTCATGATGCTCACGTGATCTATGTCGGTTAAAGTTAAAGTTCCCAAAGAATGAATGAGGCCAGCCTCAAATGATGCACATAATGAAATGAACGATACCAAAAGTGTTAGGATAGGATAATCAAGATGTGAGCTAGACTCAGGTAATAACACTAGGTTATTCTTGATCATTGCACAGCAAAACCGATGAAAGTCGTAAACTACACCTAGGTATAGCTGGTTTTCACACTGGCCTATGAACGAAATGAAATGAAGTATGTATGAATGAATGAAGCAAACTCTGTGTTTGCTAATGAAGACTCCCTAGTTGAGTTCCCATATGTTGAGCCCTCATTTGTGGGATGTCTTAATGTTAAGTCCATGATTCCAAGGTCTCATGGCATATGAATGAATGACATTAAAGAAGTTATGTGCTACATGCAAAAGGTGTTATGCTCTATATGATATGTGCTATGTGTAAATGTTATGTGTTGTGTGCAAATGTGATAAGTATGATGACATATGTTATTCTCATGGCATAACTTTCCTAATCCAAATTTGGAAAGCTCATTTACTTTCCTAATCCAAATTTGGAAACTTTCCTAATCTTAATTTGGCAAGTCCACTGACTTGACTTCCAAAAATCATGTTGTTAGGAAAGAGCTATTCTTTCTCATGCATGTCCTTGCTGTGTGCTTGCATATACCCATACTTAGTACAAGTGTGTACTAACCCTATACAAACTCTACTATTTTAGGTGCAGGTACAGGTGGACGATAGAGCAACAGGATCATCGTTGCAGTTATCCAGACGTCCAACATTCATCCGGAGTTGGTAGGTCCTCATGCTTTCGAGGATGCTACTGTTTTATATTCTAGCTTAGTTTTAGAGTTGAGCTAGTGGACCATGTTCCACTAGCGTTTCTTTCCTGTTTTTATTCAGACTATGTGTTGGTGCCATTTTGGCAATTATTCGCTTTATAAGTATTGAACTATTCCTTTCATTTGATTATCTCTTAATGTTAGATGGTTGATGGTGAACAAATTACGAATGTATTAGAAATGTTTAGCAAGCAATATTTAGATACAAAAAGTTTCAAATTTTCCGCTAAAATTAACCTATGTAAAGTAAGAATGACGTAAGTAGGCTTGTCTGCGACCTGTGAGAGGTCAACGACGCTGGTCTCGTCTGGGGTCTAGATTCAAGTCGTGACACCTAGCCCATAATCCAGTAACATCTCATGAAGCCGACTCTCTACTTGTTCCTTAGTATTATTTGTTGTTGTAGTAAATAATTGCAATAAAAACCACTATTATTTAGCACTTGTGTCATCAAAAACATTTACCATGCTTTTATTCGTAAACATTTTTACCTATGATTTACTTGAGCATATTCGTACTTCTCTATTGCTTCTAAAATATTTACCACTTCCTATGGGATTCGATCCAAACAAACTTAGTTGGGTTTTATTGCTACCTAACGGTCATTCACACTTAGAATTGGATAATATATCCTAATACGTAAAATCAACCAGCACTAAAAGGTTACCCTACTTAGAAGGGTGTGTCATCTTGTATAGGTGGCGGTCAGCGCCAGAACAGGTTGTATTCTCTCTACGCTTACCAGGACCAGGCAGATTTTCTTCATGTGTTCATTGGTAGTTTAAGAGTATTTCATTTAGATGTATATGCATTCCTAGATTCAGGTGCTACTGTTTATTTTATAACTCCCTATATATAAGTAGACTTAGGTGTCTATCCACAAACTCTTTTATAACCCTTATGAGTGTCTACTAAAGTTGGTGACCCAGTTATAGCTAGACGGGTATATAAGAAATTCCTTATCACAGTCTGTCTGAAAGTCACCTCAGCAAATCTTGTGTAGTAGGAAATGGAAGACTTTGATATACTTCTAGGCATGGATTGTTACAATCATGTAACGCCTCTGTGGATTGTAGAACTAGGATTGCAAGGGTAGTAACTCAGTGCCTATGGGTAGATTTTTATTTTACTGTAAATACAGAAAGATGATATCTATAGCGTACATCTATCATCTTGTTTGGGTTAAGGATTCAAGATCCAAAACTCCAAAACTCCAACTCTATAGTGAGTCCCAATAGTAAATGAGTTTTCATAAGTATTTCTAGAAGATATTATCGGAGTTCCTCCTAAATGAGAAATAAATTTCAAAATTGATCTCTTTCTAGATACCCATCCTATTTTGATTCCTCATTACAGAATGTCTCTAGCAGTGCTTAAGGAATTGAAATAGCAATTGAAAGAACTTCGGTATAAGGGCTTCGTTAGACCTTCTAACTATCCATGGTTTCTTCAATGTTATTGGTTAAAAAGAAAGATGGCTCCCTCAGAATGTGCATTGACTATTGCCACTTGAACAATGTGACAATCAAGAATAAGTTCCCTGTCACGAGATACATAACTTTTTCAACCAACTTGAAGGTGCTAGTTATTTTTTGATGATAGACCTTATAGTCAGATATAGTGAAATTCCAAAAATAGCCTCGTGAACTTTGTATAGCCATTATGAATTAGTAGTAATGTCTTACGAAGTATAAAATTCACCCACAACTTTCATGGATATGATGAAAAGGGAACTCAAAGAGTATTTGGACCTTTTTATTTATTGATGATATAATCATTTACTCTAGGAATGAGAAGGAGCATGTTAGTCATCTCAGCGTTGCTAGGGAAACTCTAAAAGATTGCAGTTATTTCACTAAGTTTAGAAAATGTGAATTCTTGTTGTAGTCAGTCGATTTCCTTAATTATGTGGACTCTAGTAAAGAAATCCAAGGGTAATCTATGAAAATAGAGGAAGTTAAAAAATGGCCAAGACCCCACCTCTCCAATAGACAACCGAAGTTTCTTGGGTTTGGTTGGTTAATATAGGAGATTTCTTGAAAGATTTTCATCAATAGCATCCTCATTAACTTTGATTTAGAAAAAAGTTAACTTTTAGTTGTTATATGAGTGTGAGAAGAAATTTCTAGAACTCAAAACAAGGTTTACTATAGCTCCCGTTTTGACTCTAATAGATTGTTAAGACAATCATGTCATCTTTTGTTATGCATCAGTAGTCGGCCTTGGTTATGTGTTAATGCAGTGAGGTAAGGTTATTACCAAAGTTTCGAAACAATTTTAGTTACATTAGAACGAATATCCAACTCATGACCTCAATCTTGAAGTCGTAATATTTGGCCTAAAGATTTGGAGACATTAGTTTAGTTGGTGTTCACGTAGATGAGTTTAGAAATTATTAGTGCTTTCAATATGTATTCACATAGAATGTGTTGAATCTTAGTCACAAGAGATGACTTGAGTTCCTCAAGTACTATGAGATGAATATTCTTTACCATAATGGTAAGGCAAATGTATATTATTAGTTGCCTCGTAACAAACTCTCAATGGGTAGTATATCAGTTGTTGTTGAAAAATAAACGAATTAGTAAAAGATGTTAAACGGATTGCTCGGTAGTAGATTATCTTAAGGACATGTCTTGTGGTGATTTCATAGCTCAAAATAGATCCCAATATTCATTGTAGCCGACATTAAGGAAAAACAGGAAAATGATCTTATACAACTCCAATTGAAATGTGTCATTATTCAGAAAAAAGTTGAGGTTTTCTCCTAAAAGGGAGATTGTTTTTTCTTAACAGGGTCGCTTATGTCTTCCTAAGGTGGGTGAATTGAGGCAGATGATTCATACTGAAGCCCATAACACCAGGTATTCTATTCATCCATGTGCCACTAAAATGTACCATAAACTACGAGAAGGTTTTTTGTGGAATGAAATGAAGAGGGATATAACATATTTTGTGGTTAATTGTCCTAACTCTGAACACGTTAAGGTAGAGCATCACAAACTAAATGGTATAATTAAATAAATTAACAATCCTACATGCAAGTGGGAAGTCATAAACATTGACCTCATTTCGTGTTTACCACATAATCTCACACAACATTACTCTATTTAAGTGATAGTGACCAGAGTTACTAAGTCCGCTCATTTCTTGATTGTCAAGACTACAGATTTAGCGGAGGATTACCCAAAAGTCTACATTATTGAGATATTCAGGTTGTAGAGGGGTCCCCTTTTTTTTGTCATTTCAAATAGAGGTGCTCAGTTTACCTCTTATGTATGGAAAATATTATAGAATTTCTTGTTACATAGGTAGATCTGAGTACAACATTTCATCCGCAGAAGGATGGTAAGGAAGATATTACCATTTATACCTTAGAGGACATGTTTATAGCTAGCGCGATCGATTTCAAGGTTAGGTGGTATGATCACTTACCTCTCATAGAGTTCGCCTACAATAATATCTACCATTCTAGTATTCAGATGGCCCCTTATTAGGCATTATGTGGGTGTATAGGTAGATCTCCAGTTTCAAGTAGGTGAAGCAACACCAAATGAACTAAATTCGGTTCATGAGTCTATTGAAAAAGTTCGGTTCATCAAAGATAAAATTAATACAACTCAAAGTCATTAGAACTCCTATGCAGATGTAAGGAGAAGGTTCTTAGAGTTTGAAATCGCTGATTGAGTTTTTCTGAAAGTGTCTCCTATGAAAGTGGTGATTAGATTTTTCAATAAAATAAAGCTCAATCCTAATATGTATGTCCTTCCAGTATCTTATAAAGGGATCGATATCTGGCTTATGATCTACAGTTTCAAATAGAAGTAGAAGCAAAGCATCCCGCCTTTCACATTTCCTCATTGAAGAAGTGTGTGAGTTATCCAAGATCAATACTACCATTAGAAAGCTTGGCTGAAAGGATAGTCTCACTTATGAGGAGGTGCTCGTTGAAATTATTGATCTCCACGTTCTATGGTTGTGAAATACAAAAGTCGCTACAATGATGGTTTTGGGGAGAAGGTAATTTTTAGAGGGAGCTACTTGGGAAGCTGAAAGAGAAATGAAGATGAAGGTCAAGTATCCTCATATCTTTTCTTTTGATCGAATTCCATCTTGAGGTAATAGTTCCTCTCTAGTCTCTAAGTTCACTCTTGTGAAAATTCAGTCTTAGTATCATGTTCCTTAAATGCTCTTGCTTTTTAAGCATATTTTCATGTACTTGAAGCTTAGTTAAGTTAGATATAAGTTTATAGTACTTAGTGGTAGGTATTGCATCTCCTTCCATCCATATTCAACTAGTTTAGACTTAATTCGAGGAAACGTTTTGAGTATTCCTTCTATCAGTTGATATTGAGTTCTGGGTTCTAGAGTTTTTGTTTATTAAATTTCTATTTCTAATCATTGAACTTTAGTATATTCTGTATTGTGATTAGTGACTTTATTATTCATGTCTATTTTTTTGCGTTAATCGTATTCTTGAAATTCTTATTGAGAATGTTTGCATTGAGAACCTTTCCAACGAAACATAATTGTTTTAACTGAGTTTTCAGGAATTAAAGAAGAGTTTGAGAAATCGTATATGGGAATTAAGTATTTTTGTAACGACCTGCTTAGTCGTTTTGAGCAGCAGATTTTATTTCTGGAAAAAAAAAACTGTCTGAGACGACGGATCCCACGACGGACCGTCGAGGGTGTCTCGTTCCAAAACACTTGGAATTCTTATATTTGAGTGCTGAAATCGACTCTCTGAACTCTGTGACGGACCTGCAGGACGGACCGTTACAGACATGACGGACCGTTGTGAGGTTCCGTTTCAAAACACTTCAACTCTTGAGAATTGGGTACTGGGAGCAATTCTCTGTCCGTCGTGACGGAAGTGCAGGACGGACCGTCGTAGGCACGACGGACCGTCTCAGACTCATCAAGGAAATTGAGTCTCTGAAGGTTGTGACGAACCTGCAGGACGGACCATCGCAGGCACGACGGGCCGTCACAGGTTGCGTAATCCCAGTCTGGGTCGGATTTCTGGGTAAGTTTTAAAGGGGCGTTTTGGACTATCCTGCTATAATTATGAATTTCGTGGGTTAATATTAATAACTCAAATTCTTGGGGGTGTAAAGGAGATAACCTTGAGTTAATTAGTGGGTTAATTCCTCATCTTTTATACTTAATTATATGCTAATTAGGTAAAAGAAAGAGGGTTTTGAAGAAGAAAAATAGAAAGAACAAAGAGAGAGAGGAACGATCGATAGAGAGAGACAAACGAAGAGGAAACAAAAAGCTTTGAGAGATTGCTTGCTTGATCACGAATCCTCGGTGAAGGTAGGTTATGGTTTTTGATACTATTCGTAGTAAACTCTTAATAGCGAATGATATGTATTGGTAGTATTGTAAACCCTTCTATATGCTTAATTGTATGCTTGCATGAATGTGATTATGTGATTGTGATAAAATAAGCATAATGAAGCTTTTGAATCCAAAATCTTGAAGAAACCCTAATTCACCTTGTTATTGATGATGCCTTGGTATAAAAGAAGGCTTGATGAACTAAAGTAATGAGATTGATGATGCCTTGGTATAAGAGAACGCTTGATGAATTGATAGAATGATGTTAGTGGATCGGAGTGTCACGTTCCGACACATAGTATTAAGGGATCGGGTGTCACGAACCGACACGTAGAAGTAGGGGATCGGAGTGTCACGTACCGACACATAGTATTAGGGGATCGGGTGTCACGAACCGACACGTAGAATTAGGGGATCGGAGTGTCACGTACCGACACATAGTATTAGGGGATCGGGTGTCACGAACCGACACGTAGAATTAGGGGATCGGAGTGTCACGTACCGACACATAATATTAGGGGATCGGGTGTCACGAATCGACACGTAGAATTAGGGGATCGGAGTGTCACGTACCGACACATAGTAGTAGGGGATCGGAGTGTCACGTACCGACACAAGAGGAAGAAAGATAATGAATCTTGAGAGATGTTAATGTACTCAATGTAATGAACCTAATTCCCAAATGAGTGTGGTATTGAGGCTTGAGTCCTCATGGATGAACTTGGTAGTACTTATTGATGATTATAGTACTTGTTGCTACATGTTAAGTATTATAGTTGATTTATGATATGAACTGATATATACTGTTTTCTATTTTGAGTTGGCCGATGATACCTACTCAGTACTTGTGTTTTGTACTGACCCCCTACTTGTTGTTTCTTTCTTGTTATTTGGGGATGTGTAGCAAACGTACGTTGTCTTCAACCTCAACAGGCAATTCTAAGCCAGTTCTCCCACTATACACCGGTTTCAGGGTGAGCTAATGCTTCTAGCTGGACTGGATCTTCTCTTCAAGTCTTGATGCCTTGAACTTCCGGCATGGACTAGCCTTTTATTTATTTTAGCTTCTTAGATACTTTTAGATTAGTAACTTGAGGATAGATGTTCTTGTGATGATGACTTCCAGATTTTGGGGATAATGAGTTATAAATTTTAGAAGTTATTTAATTGATTTCGTTAATGAGTTTTAAGTCTTCCGCTTTGTATTTTGTTCAATATGTTGGGGTTTTAGATTGGTTGGTTCGCTCACATAGTAGGATAAGTGTGGGTGCCACTCGCAGCTCGATTTTGGGTCGTGACAAACTTGGTATCAGAGCATTAGGTTCGTTGGTCTCATCACACAAGAACGAGTCTAGTAGAGTCTTAAAGAACGGTAGGGGGACGCCTTTACTTTTCTTTGAGAGGCTATAAGACTTTAGGAAAATTCCATTCTTTCTTTCTTTCTTTCGTGCTATTACTTGAATCCAATTGGTATCTAGGTGATACAAATTGGTATCTGACCATCTTCACTCTATTTCACAGATGGTTAGAACTAGAGCAACGACTGCACCAACACCGGCAAGACAAGAAACGTCTGAGCCAGCCACTGGGCTGTAGCTCGGAGAGGAACAGTGGCGAGAGGCCGTGGAAGAGGTCGTGGGAGGACGTCCTCTAGAGGAAGAGGACAAGCACCTAGCCCACCTGGTACTAGGGCGGTGACTCCTCCACCGATGGAGGAAATGGTAAGAGAGGGTGAGGAAGGGGAGAATGAACAAGCACAGAATGAGGAATTGCCACCCCAACCTACCCCAGAGATGATCCAATCAGGTTTCTTGCTTTATCTTAGCGGGTATCTGATCAGGGTCAGGGACACCTCCAGTTTTTCTGCAACCCAGCACCTCAGGTTCCGATAGATACAAACAGTGCGGCCACTATGGCTCCCGCTTATGGATACTTCATTGGTAATAGGCACGGTTTCCTCGTCTGACACAGCGGCCTATAATGACAAATGATCAGCATTGAACATTTTCAGTAAGGTCTTGAAATTGAAAACCCTCCAGTCTTCAAGGGTGCTGAAATCTGAGGATGCTACGATTTCTGGTTGACTGTCATGAGCTACTACAACAGAGAATGGTGTATAGTAGAACGTTTGGTGTTGAGTTTTGTGAGTTATCAGTTGTCAAGGGAACGCCAAAATGTATGGTGGCGGTACATGGTTGAGTGTCAACCAACAGAGGCACCACCTAATACTTGGGCATTCATTCTCTAGTTTGTTTATGGAGACCGAGTATATTCCCCGGACTTTGAGGGATAGGAAAAGGGGATGAGTTCTTGAGCCGTTAGAGCAAGTAGGATGTCGGTTACTGCATATGGGCGAAGTTTCGTGCATTATCCAGGTATGCCACCCAACTTTGTTTCAGTCCACAAGAACGGATTCGCCTTTTTGTGAAGGGGTTGAGGTCAGAGTTGCGGGTTTTAGCCTTACAGGTAGCGGCTACGGCAAAATCCTTTCAAGAAGTGGTAGACTTCGTGATAGAGGTGGAAGGAGTGAAGCCAGATGACTTCACCATGGCATCGACATCAAAAAAGTTTCGAAAGGGAGGTGAGTTTAATGGTTCTTACTCTAGAGGACAGGGTTCAGGAGGCTACTCAGTCCGACCAATTTAGTCTTCACTACAGACTGTAGTTGGGGGTCCACCTCAGACCGGTCAACACTTCTCGGAGAGACCTATGCTTGAATCCAGAGAGTGTTATGGATGTGGGGAGACTGGACATATTAGGAGGAATTGTCCAAAACAGAGTTATAGAACCCCAATAGCTAGAGGTAGAGGTGGTCATGGTAGAGGCCGTTATTCTGGAGGACGTGGTGGCCGAGGTAATGGTGGTCACCAAAACGGCCGAGGTAATGGACAAACTGGAGCTACTACAACGCCACATGGTAGGGGCAACGGGCAGACTGGAGATAGGGCCCATTGTTTACCCCGCGTTTCCCTGGGAATCTGAGGCAGAGCACTTGAGGGCTG
>JABWTJ010000304.1:150514-190216 GCA_016801875.1 Solanum sitiens
TAGGGGATCGGAGTGTCACGTTCCGACACATCGTAGTAGGGGATCGGAGTGTCACGTACCGACACAAGAGGAAGAAAGATAATGAATCTTGAGAGATGTTAATATACTCAATGTAATGAACCTAATTCCCAAATGAGTGTGGTATTGAGGCTTGAGTCCTCATGGATGAACTTGGTAGTACTTATTGATGATTATAGTACTTGTTGCTACATGTTGAGTATTGTAGTTGATTTATGATATGAACTGATATATACTGTTTTCTATTTTGAGTTGGCCGATGATACCTACTCAGTACTTGTGTTTTGTACTGACCCCCTACTTGTTGTTTCTTTCTTTGTTATTTGGGGAATGCAGCAAACGTACCGTTGTCTTCAACTCAACAGCAATTCTAGCCAGTCTTCACTACACCGGATTTCAGGGTGAGCTAATGCTTCTAGCTTGGACTGGATCTTCTCTTCAATGTCTTGATGCCTTGAACTTCCGGCATGGACTAGCCTTTTATTTATTTTAGCTTCTTAGATACTTTTAGATTAGTAACTTGAGGATAGATGTTCTTGTGATGATGACTTCCAGATTTTGGAGATAATGAGTTATAAATTTTAGAAGTTATTTAATTGATTTCGTTAATGAGTTTTAAGTCTTCCGCTTTGTATTTTTGTTCAATATGTTGGGGTTTTAGATTGGTTGGTTCGCTCACATAGTAGGATAAGTGTGGGTGCCACTCGCGGCTCGATTTTGGGTCGTGAAAATTTTACAAATGTTTCATTTTTACATGAAGAAGAATTGTAATCATTTGGAGAAATGTTAAAAGAGTTTTAAGAAAGATTGAGTACATAGCAGTAGACTATTAAACAGGCCCCTTTTGAGTCTTTATCTCAACCCAAAATATATTTTTACATTGAGAACAGAGAAACCTTATTTTCTAAATGCAATGAGTTTCAGGGACATTTCACAGAAGTTTTCTCTTTTTAGATGATAGTTTGAGCAAATCTAAAACAAGAGAAAATGTGTTTTTATACATTTGAGCAAGAATATATAATTTACAGTAGTATTGAGAACTGATATGGGGTAGAGTTATGACAACTCATAAACCTCCATAAACCACCATGTCATGCAAACATAGGGAGATCATAATTTTTAGATAAATCTTTAGTGGTTTCCTTCATTGCTTAGTGGATCCACTTAGTTGAAAGAATCTATATCCCAACATGACATCATATAGTTCAACAACATGGACCAAACGTTGTATCATCATGTAGGTCATTGTAATAGTTGTAGGTTAGAGAATCTTCCATTACATTTAAAGTATAATTTTAATACGTCATTTTTTATATTGTAGTTTAGAGATGGGAAAATAATTTTAAAGTTAAGATTTCAATCATTTAATTATTTACATTCATTTGAGTGTATGCTACATCTATTGCATTACTTTCATTTTGTTATTTCACCTCGACATTATTACATCCTTGTGCATTCAATGCACCGATATCATTCACTCTGTGATTCAGAAAACTTTGGTGAGCCTCCTAGATTACTACAACATTTAAATTTTATTTCTTGTTATTGTTTAGTTTACGTGGATCTTGTCCCAACATTTATCCTTGTATTAGAGGCTTCATAGATAATTAGTGTTGAGGAGTCTCTCAAATTTCACTTTTATTTTAATGTTTTGGAAAATATTTTATTCATAATATTGAGTGCTTTCACACATTCTTATTGTGGTTCACTTTAAGATAGAATTATACTCTATGATTATTAATTCTTGAGTGAGTCTTTCACTAGTAAGCTAGTCAGGCTAAGGGATTTCTAGGGGATTATAAATTGTTCTCTAGTGTAGGTCGTGTCGAGAGTGTAGTCTCAGGGCATGATAATCTTTGTATCAGAATATAGAGTTTAAGAATCCTAAGGTTTCTATAAATTAGTAATTAGTAGAATCATTCTTATTAATGGAATTAGATCATACCTTACGCATGATAATAGTAACAACAAAGTGAAGTTTTCCTTAAATACTTCATAGCCTCCCTATCATTAGATGTGGTGCACTTCAAACCCATGAAACGGAATCTACTTAGTGCGGTTTTTCAGACAACCTAGGACTCTTGAACCTAGTGCTCGGATACCAAGTTTTTTCATGCCTCAAGTTACCCGCGAGACGCGGACATGGAACCTAGGACCACAGGTGATACCAAGATAACCCTGCTGGCTTGATCATGAGCATACTACAGAATATAAATTGTTACGGAAACTAAATCATAATTTAATATGAAAAGATGGGGAATACCTATATTCTATAACTGAGATACTTGAAAACAATGCGTTTAATACAAAGGAAATATTAAATTAATACTAAGCTTAATCTAACTATGTCTGAAAATAGCCTCTAAACTATACTAGAAATACTGGGACAAGCCCCAACTAAATCTAGCAAAATCTGAAACTAAATGACGAAAAGACTGAAATGAAACTCATGACTGTTGTCCTCGAAGAATGAGGACTCACCACTGAATCTGCTTAAACTGGAGATCGGAAATCGGAAATCGATCTATGCGTCATATGGATGCTGAGAACCTGAACCTTCATTAGTAGAAGATGTAGCGCACATATGCGTCAGTACTTGAAAGGTACTGAGCATGTAGGATAGAATGAAGCTGAAATAAAACATAACTGAACAAACATAAAAGCAAGTATGAAAATCTGAACATGATATACTAAATTCAGAGCTAACTGAATGCAATAACCAATTTATAACATGCTGAAACTGAATACTGAATATATTGATAAATAGTCAATGTAATAGAGCCTGAATGAACTATGGGAGGTACTAATAACCGATAATAAAATCACATGAGCTAAATGTGGAGTCCGATGTATACGCCTCATCGAGAGGACCCAATATACCCTGCCAGAGGTATAAAGGCATGCTGGCGTGATCACTAAACTGATTACCCACAGAGGGGACTTACAACCTACTTGGCTAGTAGTTTTGGGACTAATTAGGTATGCTGAACCCTAGTCCAACTCGGCATTATGATACTCCCATTGATTTATGTAGTTAACTGATTATGTCTGAATTTCTGTAAATATTGGATAGCTCAAAACTGAACATGAAAAATGAGAATGCAACATTTAATCTGATAATGATTGATTAAAACTGAGGTATGTATAATTAAATTACTGAAATATCTGATCTAGCATGTGTAATTCAAGAACTAAAGAAATACAAATATAGGGTTCTGAACTTCATGCGATAAACTGAATAATAACTTTACAATCTGATTTGGAACATATATTTAATAAATTCATGAAGTTATATTGAAGTTCTATAAACCCTAGGTTAAATCATGATAAGAGAATCAAGAACAGAGTGAAAACTAGGGACCCAATGGGTGAAAGGAACCCACTAGGGAAATCCCACATACGTGGTGATGAAATTCATGGAAAAACACTTAGGTTTTGGGGCTGGAACTATTGGAACCTTGTTGCATTCTTGAACTAGGGTTCTTGACCTTTTTCTCCTTTCTTTCTTCAAATTTTCTAAGTTTTGATTTATGATTTTGACTTAGGTAAGTTCTTGTTATGTTTCTAGGCTTAAAATGACTAAAATCTGATGATTTAGGGTCAAAACAATGTATCTTAGGGTTTAAAATAAGTGTGAAAAGACCAAAAGACCCCTGGGTAAATTGTTGTCGGACCAAACAATGACCTGGGCAGACGGTCCATCGTTCAATCGACGGTCCATCGTTTGTTCCGTAGGTTGGGTTTGTTCGAGAGGCCTTTACTAAAACGGGCATAACTTTTTACTCGAAGCTCTAATTTTAGTAGGTTCGTGGCTATGTAAGCTAATTCAATTATATATCTTTTATTATGTCATAGGACATCCAATTCATTTTGTGCTTAGAGTTATGATCATTTTAAGTTTAGTCAACTACATTTCCCCCTAACTTTCTGCTAATTCCCATCTACGGACCATGAGTCCACCTACGGAGCGTGTTGGTCAATCGTGGTTCTTGTCAGAGAGTGGGTCAAAGGGGTGTCGATTGACGGTCACAGACTACGGACCGTAGGTCCGTCCGTCGATCAGAACTTTACCAAATTTTTCCTTGGCTGAGACTTTGGGGATTTCCAACCCCATTGACGGCTGTGCAGGACGGATCATGGGTTAGGCTACGGTCTGTCGATGTCCACCGTTGGTTGCACCTGCAGGTTTTTCTAATAAACTTGTTTTTGGTTTGTTTTAGATACGAGGTGTTACATTATCTCCCCCTTGGGAACATTTGTTCTCGAATGAAGACTAAACTAGCTGGAATAGAGGGATAGAGCTGCAAACCCTACTAATAAACACTGAAAACTGAGTTTCTGACTGAATTGAGTTCTGAGAATATGCAAATACGTTGAAAATGCAAGTACAACTGAGGGAACATGATTCTAAGAATGAAATCATGCATGAATGATTGGAAAACTGAAGAGGAACTATTACCTCAAGCTGAGTTGAATCGGAAGGAAAGAGGTGAGCATACTTGGCTTTTATGGCTACTTCTGCTTCCCAAGTAACTCCCTCTACGAACTGACTCCTCCACAAAACCTTGACTAAAGCGACTTCTTTATTCCTCAACCTTCTAACCTGACGGTAAAGATTCTCAACTGGTACATCCTCATAAGAAAGATTATCTTTAACCGTCACACTATTTAATGGCACTACCAACGCTGGATCACCCACACTCTTCTTCAAGAGGGAGATGTGGAAGACCGGATGCACTGCTGCTAAGTCTGCTAGCAACTCTAACTCAGATGCCACCTTGCCAATCCTTTTCAAGATCTTGTAAGGGCATACATATCTAGGATTGAGCTTCCCTTTATTAACAAATCTCATCACCACTTTCATAGGTGACACTTTGTGAAAAAACCAATAATCAACTTGGAACTCTAGTTCCCTTATCCTTACATCTGCATAAGATTTCTGACGACTCTTGGCTGTCTTAAGTCTATCCCTAATGAGTTGAACTTTCTCCATTGTAGAAAGGATTGAATCTACCTTATCAAAGCTGCTTCACTTACTTCAAACCAACCAACAGGAGATCTACATCTACGTCCATACAAAACCTCACAAGGGGTCATCTGCATGCTGGAATGGTAGCTATTGTTATAAGAGAACTCAATCAGAGGAAGGTGATCATCCTAACTACCTTTAAAATCGATCAAATAAACTCTCAACATATCCTCTAGGGTCTGAATGGTACGCTCTGCCTGTCCATCCATCTGCGGATGAAATGCTATGCTAAGGTTAACTTGAGTACCAAGACCCTTTTGAAACGACTTCCAGAAATGAGAGGTAAACTGAGGACCTCTTTCAGAGATGATAGACAAAGCATCCCCATGCAACCTCACAATTTCATCAATGTAAAGCCTGGCATAGTCCTCTGCCGAATATGTAGTCTTGACCGCCAAAAAAGCGAGAAGACTTAGTCATCCTATCAACTATCACCCAAATGGAGTCATGCTGTCTGCGAGTACGTTGTAACCCTGTGATGAAGTCCATATTGATCACATCCCACTTCCATGTAGGAATATCTATCTCTTGAGTCATACCTCTTGATTTCTGATGTTTTACCTTGACTTGCTGGCGATTGGGGTACTTACTCACAAAATCTTCTATATCCCTCTTCATGACATTCCACTAATAGACTTCCCGCAACGGTACATCTTAGTGGAACCAGGATGAATAGAATACCTGGAGTTAAAGGCTTCTGAAAGAAAATGTTGTCTCAACTCGCCCACATCAGGAACACACAATCTACCCTGGTAGCGTAGTACAACATATCCCCCTTGGGAGAAAACCTTCACTCTCTGATTGTGGACTGCACCCTTAAGTTCAAGAAAGATTGGATCACTGTCTTGCTTTTCCTTAACCTCTACTACCAAAGACGATTCTACCCCATTCTGAACTGTTACACCGCTGTTTGATATGCTCATAAGTCGAACTCCTAAGCGATCAAGCCTCTAAACATCCTTTACTTGCTCCTTCCTTTCTTCCTAAACTTGGGATACACTGCCCATAGATAATCTACTAAGGGCATCTGCTACTACATTCACCTTACAAGGATGGTAATGCACACTCATATCATAATCCTTAAGGACCTCAAGACATCTCCTCTAGCGAAGATTCAATTCCTTCAGGGTGAACACATATTGAAGGCTCTTATGGTCAATGAACACATCTACATGAACTCCATACAAGTAGTGTCTCCAGATCTTGAGTGCAAACACCACTTCTGCAAGCTCTAGGTCATGAGATTGATAGTTCTTCTCATGCACCTTAAGATGTCTAGAAGCATAAGTTATAACCTTATCTCGCTGCATCAACACACAACCTAGGCCCACTATGGATGCATCGCAATAGATCACATAACCGTATGAACCCTCTGGTAGAGTCAAGACAGGAGCTGTAGTCAATCTAGTCTTCAATTCTGCAAATTTTTTCTCACAATCATCTGACCATTGAAACTTGACCATCTTCTGAGTTAACCTAGTCAATGGTGAGGCTATGGATAAAAATCCTTCCACGAACCTTCTGTAATAGCCCGCTAGACCTCGGAAACTTCTAATATCTGTAGCAGAGGTAGGTCTGGGCCATTGTTATACTTCTTCTATCTTCTGCGGATCCACTCAGATCCCCTCGCTAGACACAATGTGACCAAGAAAAGCAACGGATTGCAACCAGAACTCGCATTTGCAAAACATAGTGAATAACTGGCGATCTTTGAGAGTCTTCATAATAACTCTCAAATGACTTGCATGTTCTTCCTCATTCCTAGAGTAAATGAGGATATCAACAATAAAGACGATAATGAACAACTTCAAGTACTGTTTGAACACTCTGTTCATCAAATCCATGAAAGTTGCAGGAGCATTGGTTAGTCCAAACGACATAATGACATATTCATAATGACCATACCAAGTTCTGAAGGCTGTTTTTAGAATTTCACTATCTCTGACTCTGAGGTGATGATAACCCGATCTGAGTTCTGTCTTTAAGAAATGGCTAGCACCCTTAAGTTGGTCAAACAAGTCATATATCCTGGGTATGGGATATATATTCTTGATTGTATACTTGTTCAACTGTCTATAGTCAATGCATATTCTGAGGGAACCAACTTTCTTCTTTACGAATAACATTGGTGCACCCCATGGTGAAATACTAGATCTGATGAAGCCCTTATCTAGAAGGTCTTGCAAATGCACCTTCAATTTCTTAAGCTCTACTGGAGACATTCTGTAAGGAGGAATAGAAATAGGCTGGGTATCTGGAAGGAGATCAATTCCTAAGTCGATTTGCCTTTCGAGAGGAACTCTCGGAAGATCTTCTGGAAAAATTTTTGGAAACTCACTGACTAGTGGAACTGACTCAAGAGTTGGGGTTTCAGAGCTAGAATCCTTAACCCAAACTAGATGATAGAGATAACCCTTAGAGATCATCTTTCTAGATTTAAGTTAAGAAATAAATCGACCCATAGGCGCTAAGCTACTACCCTTCTATTCTAAGATTGATCCGTCTGGAAACTGAAAACAAACAATCCTAGTTCTACAATCGACTGAGGCATAACATGAATGTAACAATCCATACCTAGAATGACATCGAACTCTACCATTTCCAACTCTACAAGATCTACTGAGGTGACTTTCTGAGAGACTTTTGTAAGAACCCTAAAAATGAATAGGATCAAGACTTAGGGTGTCAAGAATGCTTGCGATCAAACCAAGGTTCACACGGATTGATATGCGTAGAACCAGGCCTCAAAACCCTTACTACGACCAAGTCAACTAACTTGGGGAGTTAGTTGAGCTTGGAAAGGTTGGAACCAACCAGGTAAGGCTTGCGAAAAAGAAGATTTAATCGAAGGAGTCTTTACCGGACTTAAAAAAAGGAATGTTATGTTTTGAGGGTCCAGGGGTAAAATGGTCATTTCCAGGCCAAGAGTAATATTGCAATTACCCTGAGAAATTTATAAATTAATTAATTAATTAAATTAAAAGAGCTATTCGAATTTGGGGCGACCCGAAGTGACCCATTTCGCAAATGGGGTGCCACTCGGGTTCGAGCCCCACTAGGAGCAAGGAATTGATGATTTAATCATCAATTAAAATCTATTCATTAAGGGTAAAATGGTCTTCTCACTTATTCATTAAAATAAGTCAGATTTTTATTAAGTTAATTAAATCCTATTTTTGACTAAGTCTTGAATTTAGTCTCCTAATCCTAATAACTCTCTCACCCTCACGTTTCTCAACTCTCTCACACGTTCTCAATCTCTCTCACTCACGTTATTTCTGTCAAACACAACAAAAAATAGAAAATACATCAAGAGTTCTTCACACTTGAAGAACTCACAAGAATCTTTAAGTAAAAGACAAAGTAATCAAAACGTCAAGGCTAAGAGAAGTTCGTCGAGTGGGGTGTAGGTTGAAGTGAATTGGGCGTGGTTTGGAGGAGTTTCCGAGAAGCAGCTTCAAACTTGAACAACGTCAAAAGGTATGGGTTTCTCTCCTGGAACTCTTTCTCCAAGAGTACTTTCTTTCGAACGATTCTCAATCTCTTGAAAACTAAGGTTGTTCCCCTTTGTATGTCCTTGTCCTTAACTCCCAAATGAATTCGTAGGATGGGTAAGTTGTGCTTCTAGATTTAGGCATGATTGACGTATTTATATTAAATGTGAACATGTTTTATGTGAGGGAAATTACGAAAAACGATATTCGAATTGTGACCAAAAATTGGTGTTGTGTGTGCATCGTGGGTAGTTGATTTAGCCACTGTTTTGGGGTCGAATATTCATGTTTTTTTATGTATTTTATGTGTGTAATGTGTGTACAATGTGGTGTTCATTATAATGAAAAATGTTGGGTTGAATAACACTCTTTTAGCTAAGTAAACCCATGAAAGATGTGACTAAAAATGAGTGAAGAATGATAATAAAAAATTTCCAGATTTGCATACCCTTCCATAAGGTTAAATTATGGGTTTTTAAAAAAGGGAAATAAATAAGTGAGGTCAATGGGAATTGAACCCAAGACCTCACATGTTGAGAAGGCTGAAAAATATGAGAAAAACGTGAAAGAACTAAGGGGAATCGAACCCCTTAGCTACTGGTTTCGTGAGGCAAAGAAAAAGGAAAATGAGGGCTGGGGTATTCGATCCTAGCTCCTGTTTTCGCGGAAAAATAAATAAATAAATAAGGGAAATGGGGCTGGGGGAAATCGAACTCGCGACCTATGGGGAAGAGAAGGAGAAAATTATTTAAACAAGTAAATGGGAGGTGTGGGATTCGAACCCATGACCTCCAAGTACGCGCAAAGGGAGAGGAATTAAGGGAAAAAGGAAACGCGAGGCGTGGGAATTGAACCCACGACCTCAGAGCTGAAGGGAGAGGCGAAATATACAAGGAAATAAAGTGAGGTTGTGGGGATTCGATCCCACAACCTCACTGCCACTCGCCCCATTTAAATAAAATAAAGATAGAGGGGATGTGGGGGTTCGAACCCACCACCTCACAGCCTCCTCAATGAAATTAAAAACAAAAATTAAGGGGGGGGGGCTGTAGGGGGTCGAACCCACAACCTCCCTATTGCAGCGAATTTAACTCTAAAAGTCGAAAAGGTTGTGGGTTCTCGAACCCCCAACCATTCGGTTAAATAAGAGTGAAATGAAAATAGAAAATTAATCCTTCAATCTAAATGTTGAGATTTAATTTAGAGTCTAATGTTATGAATATTAGAAATAAAATTAATGAAAAATATAAATGATATCCAAGTGATTCAAGATTTGGGTTCTCTTGCCCAAACTTCCGTATTGATGCATAAGTCATACGTGAGTAAAATATCCAAGAATAATTCCATCTACTTAGATCAAAAATTAAGATCTTGGCATATATACAAGGTACATAAGTCTTGTACTACATAGTCTTAGGAAAATAAGAATCGCTTAGCGAACTATGAATGAAGCCCCATGGCTTGTATGTATAGACATATAAGTCTAACATACGTTCAAAAATACGAGAACGTAAGATGTATGTAATGAAATGATGAACCCTAGGAGGGTAAGTACGAGTGTAAGATACACTAAGTGGCCAAGTACATTGGCATATGATGAGATGAACTATGAAATAACGAAATGAACATTCACATAATAAGAGGTGAGTAACTAAGAAAAACAAAGGTGCTAATGATGAAGAATGTGGTGACAACATGATATGAGGCTAATGAAAATGATGAGAACAATCTCAAATGAGCCTAAATAAATGTTACCAATGCGTACTCACCAATGAGAGTGTAAGATAATGAAGAGACCAGTCTCTACGAACAATCTAATGAAAGTATTGAGCTTAATACACTTAATACTAATTATGAGATTAGAAATCATCTAATGAGCTATGATGTCCTCATACTAGAAGCCATCTTCCATGACGTATGAGATGAATGTAATGGAACTTTATACTGAGCACCGATAGGCTAGCTATGAGCGGTGATGCCTTCTTTCGGGAAGGGCGAAGGTTCACGTAACTCTCATGAGATGAGACTGTCCGGCTTGCTGAGTATGGGTCTCCATACATGTCCTAGTCTTTGAACCTATACTGCCAATATAGGGATCTGGTGGGGAAAAATTCTCATGTGCGCTAGCATGTTTATTGGGTCACTTTGTCCAGTGATTCCACCTCTTTTCGGTGTGGGGGAGACACTGGATTTCATGATGCTCACATGATCTATGTCGGTTAAAGTTAAAGTTCCCAATGAATGAATGAGGCCAGCCTCAAATGAAGCACATAAAGAAATGAATGATACCGAAGATGTTAGGATAGGATAATCAAGAGGTGAGCTAGACTCAGGTAATGACATTAGGTTATTCCTGGTCATTGCACAGCAAACCCGATGAAAGTCTTAAACTACATCCTAGGTATAGCTGGTGTTCACATTGTCCCATGAATGAAAAGAAATGAAGTACGTATGAATGAATGAAGCAGACTCTGTGTTTGCTAATGAAGACTCCCTAGTTGAGGTCCCATATGTTGAGCCCTAATTTTGGAAAGTCTTAATGTCAAGTCCATGATTCCAAGGTCTCATGGCATATGGATGAATGATATGAAAGAAGCTATGTGTTACATGTTATGTGCTATGATATGTGCTATATGAAGATGTTATGTGATGTGTGCAATACGATATTTATAATGATGCATGTTACTCTCATGGCATGACCTTCCTAACCTAATTTGGAAAGTTCACTAACTTTCCTAATCTAAATTTTGCAAGTCCACTGAATTGACTTCCAAAAATCATGTTGTTAGGAAAGAGCTATTCTTTCTCATGCATGTCCGTGGTGTGTGCTTGCATATACCCATACTTAGTACAAGTGTGTACTAACCCTATACATCTATACTATTTTAGGTGCAGGCACATGTGGGGGATAGAGCTACAGGATCATTGTTGCAGCTATCCAGACGTCAACATTCATCCGGAATTTGGTAGGTCCTCATGCTTTCGAGGATGCTACTGTTTTACATTCTAGTTTAGTTTTATAGTTGAGCTAGTGGAGCATGTTCCACTAGCATTTCTTTCTTGTTTTTATTCAGACTTTGTATTGGTGCCATTTTGGCAATTATACACTTAATACTTACTGATCTATTTCTTTCAGTTGCTTATGTCTTAATGTTAGATGGTTGATGATGAACTATTATGGAATGTTAAGAATGTTTCACAAATATGTTAAGGAACAAAAAAAGTTTCAAATTTTCCGCTAAAATTAACCTAAGTGAAGTATCAATAACGTAAGTAGGATTGTCTGTGACCTCTGAGAGGTCAACGACGCCGGTCTCATCTGGGTTATAGATTCCAGTCGTGACAACTGTGACAGGATAATTTCTGTATACCCGTATAGATATAACTGGATCACCGACTAGAGTAGAGACTGAGAAAGGTTCTGAGAGAGTTTCTGGACTAACACTTAATTGCACTTCTATGTAAGGAGTTACAAAATAAAGAGTAGCCCCTGGATCTAACAATGCATAAACATCAAGGTTAAAGACTCGTAACGTACCAGTGACTACATTAGGAGATACTTCCTGATCCTGGCAAGACTGAAGAGTATACAACCTGTTCTGGCGCTGACAGCCACCTATACCAGATGAGTTACCCTGCTGAGTCAGGCGACTCGCTGGTGCTGATGAAGTTGTAGACTGAACTCTATCATTACTACCTCCTTGACCCTGTCTAGAAGGACAATCCCTCAACCTGTGACCAGACTGACCGCACCCAAAACATCTTTCTTTTCCTGCGAAACACTTGCCCGTATGGTTCTTAGCAACTTAGGGCAAGTGGGGTAGGTCTTGGTGCCTGAAACACTTCCCTGAGACTTCGAGCCTGGTGCTCTACCCTTCTGGTCATACCTGTTCTTGGAGGATGGAACAACAGCTGATGAAGGGGTTGGGGATGAAAACTTCTATTGACTCTGCGAGCGATTTCTACCACCCGATTTCTGCTGAGAATAGTCATAGTTCCCGGTCCTAGCCTTCTTATTCTCCTTAGCCTGTTCCCTAAGCTTATAACCCTCAACCTGCTGAGCATGAGTTGTAAGCCTAGAGATGTTCATATCTCTAAGTAACATAGCATTTCTGCACTCAATTTTCACAAAACCCGACACTACAGACAAAACTTATTCATCTGAGTTATGGAGTCATCAACCATGTGAGGAGCATACCTGGAGAGTTGGTTAAACTTCAGCCCATACTCTTGGACCGTCATGTTTCCCTGCCTCAAGTTCATGAATTCCTGAGCCTTTGCTTCTCTCAACTCTATTGGGAAAAACCTGTCCAGAAAAGTCTCACTAAAACAATCCCAAGTTATAGGAGCTGCATTTGCACCCCTATTTTCCTTCCACTGAGTGTACCAGATATGAGCAACATCCTTCAATTGGTGTGATGCGAACTCAACCCAATCATTCCTAGTGACTTGCATTACCTGAAAGATCTTCTTGATCTCATCCAAGAAATTATGAGGATCCTCATTAGTCTGTGATCGTAAGAACTCAGGCGGATTCAAATTAACAAAGTCACGGACCCTTGCTGCTGCTGGTCCACCATTTGCATTTACAGGAGCATGAACCCGATTATTCTGGTTGGTCATACTTTGAGCCAACATCTATATGGCATTCCTGAACTCAACATTGGAGACTTCTTGATCTGGGACTGGAGGAGCTATGTTTGTGTTCTTGGCATTCGCATTGCTAGCGTTAGCTCTACGAGGAGGCATGATATAAAACTTAGAACATCAAATTAGAATGGAATTAGATCATACCTTACGCATGATAATAGTAACAACAAAGTGAAGTTTTCCTTAAACACTTCATAGCCTCCCTATCATTAGATGTGGTGCACTTCACACCCATGAAACGGAATCTACTTAGTGCGGTTTTTCAGACAACCTAGGACTCTTGAACCTAGTGCTCGGATATCAAGTTTTTTCATGCCTCAAGTTACCCGCGAGACGCGGACATGGAACCTAGGACCACAGGTGATCCCAAGATAACCCTGCTGGCATGATCATGAGCATACTACAGAATATAAATTGTTACGAAAACTAAATCATAATTTAATATGAAAAGATGGGGAATACCTATATTCTATAACTGAGATACTTGAAAACAATGCGTTTAATACAAAGGAAATATTAAATTAATACTAAGCTTAATCTAACTATGTCTGAAAATAGCCTCTAAACTATACTAGAAATACTGGGACAAGCCCCAACTAAATCTAGCAAAATCTGAAACTAAATGACGAAAAGACTGAAATGAAACTCATGACTGTTGTCCTCGAAGAATGAGGACTCACCACTAAATCTGCTGAAACTGGAGATCGGAAATCGGAAATCGATCTATGCATGATATGGATGCTGAGAACCTGAACCTTCATTAGTAGAAGATGTAGCGCACATATGCGTCAGTACTTGAAGGGTACTGAGCATGTAGGATAGAATGAAGATGAAATAAAACATAACTGAACAAACATAAAAGCAAGTATGAAAATCTGAACATGATATACTAAATTCAGAGCTAACTGAATGCAATGACCAATTTATAACATGCTGAAACTGAATACTGAATATATTGATAAATAGTCAATGCAATAGAGCCTGAATGAACTATGGGAGCTACTAATAACAGATAATAAAACCATATGAGCTAAATGTGGAGTCCGATGTATACACCCCATCGAGAGGACCCAATATACCTTGCTATAAGTATAAAGGCATGCTGGCGTGATCACTAAACTAATTTACCACAGAGGGGACTTACAACCTACTTGGCTAGTAGTTTTGGGACTAATTAGGTACCTGAACCCTAGAATAACTCGGTACTATGCTACTCCCATTGATTTATGTAGTTAACTGATTATGTCTAAATTTCTTTAAATACTGGATAGCTCAAAATTTAACATGGAAACTAAGAATGCAACATTAATCTGATAATGATGCATTAAAACTGAGGTATGTATAATTGAATAACTGAAATATCTTACCTAGCATGTGTAATTCAAGAACTAAAGAAATACAAAGCTATGGTTCTGAACTTTATGCGATAAACTGAATAATAACTTTACAATCTGATTTGGAACATATATTTAATAATTTCATGAAGTTCTAGAAACCCTGGGTTAAATCATGATAAGAGAATAAAGAACTGACAGAAAACTAGGGACCCAATGAGTGAAAGGAACCCAATAGAGAAATCCCACATATCTGGTGATGAAATTCACGGAAAACACTTAGGTTTTGGGGCTGGAGATGCTGGAACCTTGTTGCATTCTTGAACTAGGGTTCTTGACCTTTTTCTCCTTTCTTGCTTCTATTTTTCTAAGTTTTGATTTATTATTTTGACTTAGGTAAGTTCTTGTTATGTTTTTAGGCTTAAACTGACTAAAATCTTATGATTTAGGGTCCAAATGACGTATCTTAGGGTTTAAACGGTGTGGGAAAAGACCAAAAGACCTCTGAGTTAATTGCTATCGGACCAAACAATGACCTGGACACACGGTCCATCGTTCAATCGATGGTCCGTCGTTCAATCGACGGTCCTTAGGTTGGTCCGTAGGTTGGGTCTGTTCGACAAGCCTTTACTAAAACAGGCATAAAATTTTACTCGGAGATTTTCTTTTTAACAATGTTGGTAGCTATGGAAAGCTTATTAAATTATCTATCTTTTGGTATATCATGGTACATCTAATTCATTTTGTGCTAACAGTTATGATCATTTGAAGTTGAGCCGACTGCATTTCCCCCCTAACTGTCTACTAATTACCACCTACAGTAAGACCTACGGAACGTGGGTCCACCTACGGACCATGTTGGATAATCGTGGTTCTTGTCATAGAGTGGGTAAATGGGGTGCCGATCGACGGTCACAAACTACGGACCGTAGTCTAACCTACGGAGCGTAGGTCCGTCCGTCGATCAGGACTTGACCAAATTTTTCCTGGGCTGAGACTTTGGGGGTTTCTGACCCTATTGACGGCCGTGCAGGATGGACCATGGGTCAGGCTAGGGTTCTTCGATGGACACCGTTGGTTTCACCTGCAGGTTTTTTCTGAAAAACTGATTTTTGGTCTGTTTTTTATACGGGGTGTTACATCTTGTGATAGAGTTCAACACTAAAAAAAATTATTTTAATTTCTCCTTACGCGTTTCTTTTTAGATCATCCCCCTATGAAGAGCAATTTGAGGATGTCTTGCAGGGAAAATTCTAATTATCAAGGTCAAGAAACTCCCAATGCACCGAAAGTACATTACCCTCAAGGAGATGTAACTAATGTTGAGTTCACGAATGTTATCTGTATGCTTATTCTTGCTGTGGTAAACTCGATTGCTGAACAAGGAACCGGGAGTCAAATGTAGCGAATACATCTCCAATCATGTGTGTTGCTAAAATATATCATGTGTAGTTAGCCTCATATCAATTGAATGTTGTTTTTAGGATATGATATGATTAGTGGAAGAAAAAGAGGGCAGGATAAGTTTGTTCCTTTTCGGGCTCTCCCACCTATCAAATAAGGATGCCTACGCAACTATATTGATAGGGGACATGTTCAAATCAAGACTAATAATTCACTTAAAGGAGGTTGAGTAGGATACGTTATATGATAGAGAAAAGTTTTGCAACAAAAGGGACAAGAAAGCAAGTAATGAGACCTGTGAACAAGAGACTATAATTGGGCTTCCCTCATCTTTCAGTAGAGCTTATCAAGACCTGCTCCATCTTCAACTAGAGCACATGCACCATGAAACGAAAGATCACACAAATTAGAGTTCTAAAAATTTCAAAGCTTATGGTACTCTGTCTTAAGGTAGTTTAGTATTGATCCAATGTTTGTTTCAACTGTCGTCAGATGGGTCATTTTATGAGAAAGTGCCTTAAACATAGGAATAGTTATAAGGGAAAAAGTGGCTAATGTAGTTCAACAGCTCTAGCGGATAGAAATAACTAGAGAGGAGCTACATCATATGAACAGTCAATATGCTATTACTAGTTACCAGGATTAGGAGAACTTAGATAATTTTGTCACTATTATGCTTAAAGTCTTTAATTTTGATGATTAATCATTACTTGATCCAAGTGCAAGTTTTTGTTTTGTGACTCCTTATTTTTTCAAGAGCTCTTCAGTGTTTCTACAAATGTTCGTTAGTCTATTATAGCATAAAATGTCTATTGTGATTATATCATCTTTGTCTATCACAAGGAAACTATGGCAGACTTATCTGAGCAAATATTTGTGAACTTTTTTGTTATTCTCGGTATCTATAGGCTTTATGTTGGTTATGCCTCATTCAATTGTAGAACTCGAATAATCAAGTTTCAATTACCTAATGAGCTAGTTTAATAGTGGATGAATAGTTTAGTAGTGCCTAAAGGTTATTTTACTTCACACCTTAAGGACACAAAGTTAGTTTTTAAGGGATGAAATCTATCACTTATTCTACTTTAATGACTATAGTTTTAAGACACAATCTAAAAGTAAGTTCTAGTTTTGAGTGAGTTTCCATAGATTTTCTTGATGATATTTCCAAAAGTTCCTACTTAGAGAGAAATATACTTTTGAATAGATATTTTTTTCCATACGCAACCCATTATATTTCACCATATACAATGGCTCCAACTATGTTAAACGAGTAGTTGAGAGATCTTTCTGATAAGGGTTTCTACACAACAAGTGTCTCACCATAGCGAGCTCCTCTCTTATTCATGGGTAAGAAAGATAGTTTCCTTAGTATGTGTATCGATAACCATATTTGAACAAGTTCAACATAAACAAGAAGTTTCACGTTCAAATTAGTGATGACCTTTTCGACTAACATCATGGCACTACTTGTTTCTCTATTATAAACCTCAGATCTGGCTATCAATAGTTGAAAGTGAATGAGAGTGACATCCCAAAGAGATCATTTAGGGCCCTCTATGGTAATTATGATTTCCTTATCATGGATCTTATGAAAGAGTTATTAGAAAGTATCTTGAAATGTTTATTATCATATTTATTGATGGCAAATTGATATATTTTAACAATGGGAAGGATCGTACTAGTCATCTAAAAATAGTCCTCCAAACTCTCAAGGGTTAGGAGTTGTATGCCAGTTTTCTAAGTTTATATTTTATCTTGATTCTATAGAATTAATAGGCAATATAGTGTGTGGCTATGGAATTTGAGTTGATACTAAGAAGATTAAAGTAGTGCAGAATTGGCCCAAACCAACGTCTCTTAATAATATAAGGAGTATCTTTGGATTACTTCGTTGCTATTGAAGATTCATCGATAGATTTTCCTCTATTTAATCCTTTTTTACTAAGAAAATAGCTAGGTTTCGATGGTCTAAATCTTGTGAGAAAACTTTTAGGAATTGTAAACTAAATTAACCACTACCTTTGTGTAAAGAGAGTTTTGTTTTTTATTATTATTCTCCCACAGTTGAACTTTGTTGTGTATTGATGAACCATTGTAAGGTTGTAACATGTGCCTCCAGAAATCATAAGATTCATGAGAAGAATACCAGACTCATGATCTCGAATTGGTGACAATAGTTTTTCTCTCAATATATGGCATTCACGTAGATATATTCACCGTGTATCCACTAGGTTCTCAGTTAGAAGGAGCTAAATCTTCTACAAAGGAGATGGTTATAACTAATCAGGGATTTTGATCTAAGTATTATATACTATCTAGGTAAGGTAAATGTTGTTGCTGATGCCTAGAGAAGGTTTTCCATGGGGAGTACTGCTCATGTCGAGGAGGGAAGGAAATAAACAATTAACTAAGGGAGTTCACTTACTTGTACGTTTAGGAGTTTGTTTGTTAGATTCCAATGAAGGTGGAGTTTTCTTGATAAATGGGCCAGAACCATTGTTAAAGTCAAAAGTGAAGGATAAATAGGAAAAATATTCTATTTTACTTGAGTTGAAGGCAAATGTGCACAAGCAGAAACTTATGGTCTTTGCATAAGGGGGACATGGTGTGTTGAGGTATCAAGGTAAGTTATGGGTTGCAAATGTGGATGAACTCCTACAAAGATTTATCGAAGAAGACAATAGTTCCCGATATTCTAATCATTCAGGTTCCACCAAAATGTACCATAAATTTATATAAGTTTATTAGTGGAGTGGCATGAAGAGGTGCATAATCGAGTTTGTTTCTAAGTCCTCAAATTTCTCGCAAGTCCAGGTTTAGTGTCAATTGCCATGTGGTGTGGCTTAGAAAATTACCCTTCTAGAGTGGAAGTGGTAGATTATCAATATGGACATCACTAAGGTCTTACCGCGATCTCGCAAACATCATGATTCTATTTGGCTGATTGCGGATCGGATGGGAAAAACAACCTATTTCTTAACAACAAAGGCTACCGATATAGAAGATGAGTATGCAAATGTGTACATTAGTATGACTGGTCGACCACATTGAGTTTCCTTGTCCATAATCTCATATAGAGGTTCTCAATTTACCACAGAATTTTTAAATCAATTAAGAAAGATTTGGTTTCGAAGGTCAACCTTAGTACTGCTTGTTTTCCATAGGATTTATCTCCTTCCATATACCCAGCCTATTTCTATTCCTCCTTACATAATGGCTCAAGCAAAGCTTAAGAAATTGAAGAAGCAGTTGAAAGACCTTCTTGATAAGGGTTTCATCAAACCTAGTATTTCACCATGGGGTGAAGTAGTGTTGTTCGTAAAGAACAAAGATGGTTCTCTCAAAATGTGCATTGACTATAGAAAGTTTAACAAGGTCACAATCAATAATGAGTATCCCATCCCCAGGATTGATGACTTGTTTGACCAACTTTAGGGTGCTAGCCATTCTCAAAGATAGACCTCAGATTGGGTTATCATCAGCTTAGATTGAGAGATAGTGACATTCCAAAAAAAACATTCAGAACCCGGTATTGTCATTATGAATTTATAGTTATATCATTTGGACTAACAAATGCTTCTTCACATTTCATTGATTTGATGAACAGAGTCTTCAAACAGTACTTGGAATTGTTCCTTATCGTCTTTATTTATGATATCCTCATTTACTCTTGGAATGACGAAGAACATGCAAGTCATTTGAGAGTTGTTCTACAGACTTTCAAAGATCGCTAGTTATTCGCTAAGTTTAGCAAATGTGAGTTCTGGTTGCAATCCGTTGCTTTGCTTGGTCACATTGTATCTAGCGAGGGTATTCGAGTGGATTCACAGAAGATAGAAGCAGTGAAAAAATGGCCCAGACCTACCTGTGCTACAGATATCAGAAGTTTCTTAGGTCTAGCTGGTTATTATAGCAGGATTGTGGAAGGATTGTTATCCATAGCCTCACTATTGACTAGGTTGACTCAGAAGATGATCAAGTTTCAATGGTCACATGATTATGAGAAAAGCTTTGCAGAATTGAAAACTAGATTTACTACAACTCCTGTCTTGACTCTACCAGAGGGTTCATATGGTTATGTGATCTATTGTGATGCATCCAGAGTGGGCCAAGGTTGTGTGTTGATGCAGAGAGACAAGGTTATAGCTTATGCTTCTAGACAGCTTAAGGTACACGAGAAAAACTATCCAACTCATGACCTCGACCTTGTAGCACTGGTGTTTGCACTTAACATCTGGAGACACTACTTTTATGGTGTTCATGTAGATGTGTTCACTGACCACAAGAGCCTTCATTATGTATTCACCCAGAAAGAGTTAAATCTTCGCCAGAGGAGATGGCTTGAGTTCCTTAAGGATTATATATGAGTGTGTATTATCATCCTGGTAAGGCGAATGTAGTAGCAAACACTCTTAGTAGACTATCTATGGGTAGTGTACCCCATGTTGAGGAAGAAAAGAGGAAGCTAGTGAGGGATGTTTATAGACTTGCTCGTTTAGGAGTTCTCCTTATAAGCATAATAGACAGTGGTGTTACAGTTCAGAATGGGGCAAAATCTTCTTTGGTAGTGGATATAAAGGAAAAGAAGTATAGTTATCCCATCTTGCTTGCAGTCCGTAATCAGAGAGTGGAGGTTTTCTCCAATGGGGGAGATGGTGTACTTCGCTACCAAGGTAGATTGTGTGTTCCTGATGTGGGCGAGTTGAGACAACATATTCTTGAATAAGCCCATAACTCTAGATATTTTATTCATCCAGGTGCCACTAAGATGTACCGTGATCTGCGGGAAGTCTATTGATGGAGTGGCATGAAGAGGGATATAGCAGATTTTGTGAGTAAGTGCCTCAATTATCAGCAAGTCAAGGTAGAACATCATAAACTAGGGGGTATGACTCAAGAGATCGACATTCCTACTTGGAAGTGGGAAGTGATCAATATGGATTTCATCATAGGGTTATCGGGTACTCGTAGACAACATGACTCCATTTGGGTGATAGTTGATAGGATGACTAAGTCTTCTCACTTTTTGGCGGTCAAGACTACAGATTTGGTAGAGGACTATGCAAAGATTTCAGAAGGATCTTGGTACTCAAGTTAACCTTAGCACAGTATTTCGTCCGCAGACGGATGGACAGGCAGAGCGTACCATTTATACCCTAGAGGATATGTTGATAGCTTGTGTGATCAATTTCAAAGGTAGTTGGGATGATCACCTTTCTCTGATTTAGTTCTCCTACAACAATAGCTACCATTCCAGCATTCAGATGGCCGCTTATGAGGCACTGTATGGACGTAGATGTAGATGTCATGTTGGTTGGTTTGAAGTAGGTGAAGCAGTTTTAATAGGGTCAGATTTAGTCCTTTATGATATGGAGAAAGTGCAACTCATTAGAGATAGACGTATGACAACCCAGAGCCATCAAAAATCATATGCAGATGTAATGAGGAGGGAAATAGAGTTCTAAGTTGATGATTGGGTTTTTCTGAAAGTGTCACATATGAAAGGGGTGATGAGATTTTGAAAGAAAGGAAAGCTCAGTCCTAGATATGTAGGCCCTTACAAGATCTTGAAAAGGATTGGCAAGGTGGCATATGAGTTAGAGTTGCCAGCAAAATTAGCAGCAGTGCATCTAGTCTTCCACATCTCATTCTTGAAGAAGTGTGTGGGTGACCTTGCCTATGTAGTGCCATTAGAGAGTTTGGCGGTGAAAGATAGTCTTTCTTATGAGGATGTACCAGTTGAGATTCTTGACCTTCAAGTTAGGAGATTGAGAAATAAAGAAGTCACTTCAGTCAAGGTTTTGTGGAGGAGTCAGCCCGTAGAGGGAGCTACTTGGGAAGCAGAAGCATCCATGAAAGCCAAGTATCCTCACCTCTTTCTTTCCGATTCCACTCCAGCTTGAGGTAATAGTTCCTCTTTAGTTTTTGAGTCATTCATGCGTGAATTCAGTCTTAGAATAATGTTCCCTCAGTTTGTACTTGTATTTTTGACGTATTTGCTTGTTCTTGGAACTCAGTTCAATCAAATATTTAGTCCTCAGTGTTTAGTAGTAGGGATTGCAGCTCTCTCCCTATATTTCAGCTAGTTTAGTCTTCATTCGAGGACGAATGTTCCCAAGGGGGAGATAATGTAACATCCCATATCCAAACAGACCAAAATCAAATTTTCAGAAAATCTGCAGGTGTAATCAACGATCACTATCGACGGACCATAGTCTAATCTACGGCCCGTACTGTACATCCGTCGTTTATCACTAAAACTCTCCCAAAACTCAATTTAGAAAAATAGGATAAGTCCCGACCTACGGACAGACCTACGGTCCGTAGTCTGTATCCGTGGATCAAGACCCCATTTACACCAGCCTCTGACAAGAACCACAGTTGGCCAGCACGGACCGCCGTTCGATCTACGGTCCGTAGGTATGATCTTAGGTGGAAGTTAGCAGTCTGTTAGAGGGGTAATGCTATTTTGTCAACTTAAAATGTTCATAATTCTTAGCGCATAATAAATTAGGTGTCCATGACATACCAAAAGATAGATAATTGAATTATCTTTTCATAGCCACTGACCTTGCTAAAATGAGACCTCCGAGTAAAAAGTTATGATCATTTTAGTAAAAGCCTGACGAATTGACCCAAACGATGGACCGTCAATTAAACGACGGCCCGTCAGTCCAGGTCTTCGTTTGGTCCGACAACTATTAACTCAGGGGTCTTTTGATCTTTTCCTACTTCGTTTAACCCCTAAGATACGTCATTTTGACCCTAAATCATCATATTTAGTCACTTTAAGCTTAGAAACATAATAAGAACTTATCTAAGTAAAAATCATAAATCAAAACTTAGAAAATTAGAAGCAATAAAGGAGAAAAAAAGTCAAGAACCCTAGTTCAAGAACGCAGCAAGGTTCCAGCAGTTCCAGCCCCGAAATCTAACTATTTCTCCAAGGATTTCATCACCAAGTATGTGGGATTTCACTAGTGGGTTCCTTCACCCATTAGATCCCTAGTTTCAGTCAGATTCTTTGTTCCCATATCATGATTAAACCTAGTTCTTCTATAACTTCAACAGAACTTCATGAATAAATTAGTTATATGTTCCAAATCAGATAATCATGTTATTACTCAGATTATTGCATGAATTTCAGAACCCTAGCTATGTATTTCTTTAGTTCTTGAATTACACAAGCTAGATGAGATATTACGATTAATTCATATATAAATGCCTCAGTTATTAATGCATCATTACCAGATTGACTGTTGCATTCCCAGTTTGCATATGAAATTGAGCTATCGAGTATTTACATAAACTCAGTCATAATCAGTTAACTACATAATTCATTGGGAGTAGCATAATACCGAGTTGGACTAAGGTTCAGGGTACCCATATAGTCCCAGAACTACTAGCCAAGTAGGTTGTAAGTCCCCTCTGTGGGCATTAGTTTAGTGATCACGCCATCATGCCTTTATACATCTGGCAGGGTATATTGGGTCCTCTCGATGTGGCGTATACATCGGACACCACATTTAGCTCATGTGGTTTTATTATCAGTTATTAATAGCTCCCACAGTTCAAACAGACTCTGTTATATTAACCATTTATCAGTATATTCAATATTCTATTTTAGCATGTTATAAATTTGTCATTGCATTCAGTATATCATGTTCAGATTTCTATACTTGCTTTTGTGCTTGTTCAATTATGTTTTTTTTCATATTTACTCTATCCTACATGCTCAGTACCTTCAAGTAATGATGCATACGTGTGCTACATTTTCTCGTGATGTAGGTTAAGGTTCTCAGCATCCAGATCGTGCTTAGATCGATTTACTATCTCGGTTCAACAAATTTAGTGGTGAGTCCTCATTCTTCGAGGACGATAGTCATGAGTTTCTTTTTAGTGTTTAGTCCTTTAGTTTCAGTTTTTGCTAGACTTAGCTGGGGCATGTCCCATCATTTGTAGTAAGTTTAGAGTCTATTTTCAGACATAGTTAGTTTCATCTTAGATTTGAGTTAATAACTTCTTTGTATTAAACTCATCAGTTCATATTGTCTCAGTTTTAGCATATAGGTATTCCCCATCTTTTCATTATAAATTATGATTTTGCTTCTGCATCAGTTTATACTCTTTAGTATGTTGATGACCATGCCATCAGGGTCAGCTTGGGATCACTTGTGGTCCTAGGTCCCGTGTCTGCGTCTCGGGGATAGCTCAGGGCGTGACATGGGGTATGCCTAATCACCTCATCCGTTTAACAACCAAGGTCAAAGCAAGTCAAAACCAACCTTAGGGGAAACAATAGAAGAGACTTAGGCATAAGGATCCTTTCTTTTTTTAAAAACATTAGAGTAAGGCAACTTCTAGGTCAATCAAACCCACATCGTCACCCTACAAAGATAAGCATGCTACCCTCACTTATTAGATGAAGCCTATATAAAAGACTCCAATCCATGCAAGGCAACTATTAAGAAACACACATATACAATAGAAGAGACATATGAGAAACAATAGAAGAGACTTAGCCATAAGGACCCTTTCTTTTTTTGAACATTACAGTGAGGCAACTTCTAGGTCAATCAAACCAACATCATTACCCTACAAAGACAAGCATGCTACCCTCACTTATTAGACCAAGCCTATACAAAAGACTCCAATCCATGCAAGGCAACTATAAAGAAACACACATATACAAGGGAAACATATGAACCATTAAACATATATAAGGCAACATTGAACTATTAACATACATATATCGGCAACATGCATTTTTGGCCATTTACCACACTTCCTAAAGCATTTAATGTCCAAACCATGTCATGAGACTATCATCATGCTAAGTCATCAAGAAACTTATAATCCAACAAGGAAGCTCAATTCAACTATAACAACTTCATTAAAAAGCTTTAACGATGTCATAGCATAAATCTTCACATAACATATCATTTCACATAGATCTCATATATAGCCATAATTGGCATCACATCAACAAAGCATGCCAAATTTCACCTTCACATATACACATCCAACAATAAAACCAAGATAAGTAGACAAATTCAACTTTTATCCCTCAAGCATAGAGATACCATCTCATCTAATCAATCACATCTAAAAGGTCACCGGACAGGAAAACATAAGAGAGAGATCTTATAGAGTTAAGTTCTATGATTAAGAAGGGAAACTCTATCGTCCTATATCCTCCCGCTCATGGATGTGTCGCGACTCACCTCCAATGAACGAGACTCTACTAGACGTGGCAACACGAGACTCTTGGAACCTAAACCCAGTTTTATAAACCTCATGCTCTATGCCACGACTGGGGAGCACCCCCTACAAGTAACATGGTGTATATTACCTCTCGGAGGTCTTATACAAGCCCGTAGTTATCATTCATCGCATTGTCATAGGTAAATTGAGCGGAATGTTTAAAACATTCATAGAACATCATATGCTAGAACATCACTTCCAATATATATAAAATATCATAATACATAGTTAAAGACTCTAAGTCTCTTTGACATCTTAGACTAGACATCATTATAGTACATTAGGGACATGACCCTTGTAACATAGAAGATTAACAAAACTATTACATGAATTTACATAAACATAATGTAGGGAATCCTTGAAACATAAGGATCCCTTTCCTTGAGCTTGGGAAACACATATCAAGCCCTTGATCTTTGAGACATCCTTTAAGCATCCATAACCTACACTTTGTGTAAAATGTAAAGAAGAATGGTGTTAGTACAAGAATGCACTAAATATGACAACCATGCAAAAACATGCATTTGTAGGGGACCTTTTACTTTTAAAACATGCATCATGTCTTTTGTGAAAACTTCATAAAACATGACACAATAATCATCACGTAATTCACATACTTATTTTAAGCATATACATATTAGTCACAACATCATATAAAATCATACATTGCATTTAACGTATACTAGTCACCACTTTACAGTAAGACTAGTCACCACTTTACATTAAGCTCATTTCACATACAGTGAGCTTATACAATTTTACTGTAAACCCCTTCCTTCTACTTTAAATTCTTATCTTCCCATGTAACCCTCTAGTGATGCTTAGTGCAATGTATACACAATGTCCCATAAAGCTATCCACACTCAAGCATCACCTTAAGGCAACTAGGACATCATGCATACAACCTTCATTAATCCAACGCATTCATTCATAAAACTATTTCAGATAATAAGATACATAACTCACATTTGACCCAACATACTTTAGGGACCACATAGGAGGAGCCACTACAAGACCATATACCATTCAAGACATCCAACATGATCATAGCAAGGAAATAGTCACATCAACATACTTTAACTTCTCTTCACAAAGACATCATAGAACTCTACTCACAATCCCATTCTAAGCCTAGTTGTGCAATGTACATGTGAAGTCCAATAACATGACAAATACTTAATAAACCTACAAAGAGACTACAAGCCTTAACACGCACTTCATACATCGACAAGACAAGCATAGATAACCTTTTTCATGTCAAGCAAGACCTTCATCATATAGTCATTACGATCAAAATTATGCATATAAAGGTAAGACCACATCATATAGAATCATACCATGCATATCATCACAATAAGTAGATAACACTACAATGGAATAAGGAACATAAAAATATACATATACATTTGAACACTTTCCTAGAAGTCCCTTCAAGAGCTACTTGTGCAATACATAGGTTAAGTCCCATACCCCCACATACACTAAGTAACTTCCCTTAGGTTATCTTAGTTAGGGTTCTTACTTTAATTTCATTGTCCATTTTACTTTAGGGAAACTATAGCCTTAACCGACACTAAGACAATGGGTGCTAAACATGGAATTTGGTATTGTAAAACCTTACACCAATGGATGGTGAACTTACCTAGCCAAGGTAGAACATTAACATATGCTAGTATATTAGGTAATACCACTTGCTAGATACTATAGTGCACGCATACTAAGAGATATGAATTTGACCCTCTCCATGCCCATAGGAATTGGAGTCCCCATCTCATGAGAAACCATGAGTGAATCTTCCTCAAGGGAAGTCAACACCTCATGGGGAACCATAGGTGAATGTTCCTCCAAGGAAAGTCAACACCTTATGAGAAACCAATGGTGAATCTTCCTCCTAGGAAAGCCAACACCTCTCATTGTCAAGTTCACTCATTGCTAAGCTAAGTTCACTTTATTAAAAAGCATTTATTAACATTACTTTACAAAATTAGGCTTAGGAGAGTTAATCCTTCATATTATTACCTCATAGGTCATAGATGAGTGTTCATCAACCTAAATCATGTGAGCAGTCCTTTCAGATGGACATAGCATACTTAAAGCACCATTTAGTTTAGGATACTCTTGAGAACACCTTTCAAAAGCCCACCTATTAACTAGGTCATCATACATGCATCATTCACATGTGTGTGTATACATATGTGAGCAAACCTCTCACACAAACATATTTAGACCACACATGTTCGTACTTCATTATATGATATATTTAACATCATATCCCATAAGTCATATTCATAACATTCTCATGCATTCATATTCTTGTATATAAATCACAAAGTAGGAACTATCCTATAGAGGCACACATGTGCAATGCATAGACAAGGTACCATACCCTTATCCATACTAGTACACCTATCAAGTCATCCTAGTTAAGGGATACATCATATACTTCTTACGCATAAGTTTTACAATTATGGTAGTAGACAAGTGCATATGAGAATACCATTTCATTAGACACCATGAACCTACACTACTTGTAAGCATACATGAAGTGTAAGTGTGTGTACATTGGTTAACATGATCACCTAATGGCTATTAACAACACATTGAGGCAGCCACCCGCCGATGAGCACATTGAACTATCCATGTGGCTGAGAGCCCTCATAGTCCAGGCACAACAACGCAATTATCAGGGGCGCACCTCTTAGGACCACAATGCACAACCAAATATAGACCACACAACATAATTTAGCATAGGAGACAAGCTAACTTTATATTACACTTAAGACTCCTAACCTTAGCTATTCAGACATTCACATAGGAGTACATTAAAAAGGGTTCATTGATCATCAATACTTCATCAATGGCAGCACCTAAACATAACCCATACGTAGTCAGTCACAAGCTTATCCATTAACAACACAACCTAGATCACAACTAGAATTAAGACTAGGCATATTTCACATTTGGTGATCATCACCAACACACATTCATAATAAAATTGCCTTCAACGACATGATCACATCACATATATATTGACAATAAAGTAAAACATTTCAATCATAAGTGGACCATACCACACAATGTCGTACAAGGCCAGTTATCTAGCAATTCTATAGAGAAATAGATAGGTAAAGCAATCTTACAAAAACTCTGTTTCTTTGATCATCTATGATCACTACTCATAATTTATCAATAAATCATATATTGGGCAGTATCTAAAAGTACAATAACAGAATCAAAATTATAATTCGACCATTATAGGATCAAGATCACATTATGCACACTACATCATCAATTCTATAGAAAGAAGGAGAATATAGATCACCTCACCAAATCCTAAAACCTTGATCCACATTGGATTAAATATACCAAATTCAACATTAATATACATAATTGGTAGTAGATATAAGCAATTCAATATGCTAGGATCATAATTCAATCAACATAAAGTCAAGATCATAATGCCCATTATAAAGGCTAATTTAAGAAATGGAGGGAACATGGGTTCATCATTAAATTTTGATTGAATTTCACTTTAAAATAAGTAAATAAACATAAATTCATCATAAGCATGCTTTTGAAATCAATCTGAGAAAGAACTCATGACTAGATCGAAAGAGAGAAGGTTTGATCATGAAATCTCATTGAAAAGCTTTGAAGGAACTCTTTAGATGAGAGGTTTTCTAAATATGAAGGATCAACATAAATTTATACATGGGAATAGCATAAGAAATTGTAGATGAAACCATGAAAATCCAAACTCTAGCTTGAACTTGAGTTTTCCCTCCAATGGAGGTTTGAGAGAAATTTGGAAGAAAAGAGAGATTTGGGATTTTTATTTCTTAATGGGTGTTGGGGTTTTTGACGTGGGAAAAGACCTTAAACTATTTCTGTTTAATGTATAAACCCTTTAAAATCAATCCAATTACTAAATAACCGAATGGAATTTATTTGGAAAACCAAACTTGGCCAGCCCGCCCAGGGACCACGACCACCTTCACGGTCCGTGAATGTTGTTCACGACCCTTATCATGGTCCGTGGTCCATGGTGAAGTGGATCCCTTTTCTTTCCACGCCCCCAAGTGGCTAAGTAATTTCCGCGACCAACTTCATGGACCGTAGTCCACTCCACTGGCCGTGAAGTCGTCCGTGAACACTAAGGCAGTAAGCTGTCAACTTGGGACAACTTTTGCCCACAAGTTGGGTCTTCCTCAAGGACCCTTTAGTTGGTCATTGGGGATTTTTTTCCTGGACTTTTACAACGTAAATACACTCATATACATGTCAAGGACCGTCCATACCAGTTTGAGCATAAAACAACACACGCAACACATTAAAACATGCAAGGCACACTCAAGTACGTCCAAGGGCTAACTTTCGAACTTCCAGGGCTGTCTTGGACGTTTGACTTCCAAATGACTTGAAAGTAATCAAACATGCTTTAAAACACTTAACCAGCATGTAAAAAATCTTATTAGGCACATGTGAGGCTCTACACACCTTTATTCATTCTGGGGGTCTTACAATTCCTTGACTACAATCTCAGACACTATTGACACAAACTTACAGATCCTTGCCATAGGGTCAGAAACCATAGTAGGAGAATACCAAGACAATTGTGGAAAATTCAAAGAATATTCCTTCACACTCATGTTTTCTTCATTAAGGTTGATGAACTCTAGTAACTTTGACTCCCTCATATCAAGGGGAAAGAACCTATCAAGGAAATAAACCTTAAACATTTTCCAATCAAGATAACTCACATCAACCACCCTCTCTTCTATACATTGGTTACACAAAACATGAGAAACACCCTTAAGTTGATAAGCGATGAATTCCACCTTTTCAACTGAGCCACTCCAGTGATAATAAACACCTTGCACACTTCATGAATGACTTCTTGAGGTTCTTCTTCAAAGTTGGAAACAAGAAACTCTAAAGGATTAATTCTAGTGAATTCTCTCAATATATTTGTCGTTGTAACCACATTTGGGTTCACATTGACCAATACCTCTCTATTGGCTTGACCCAACACTTGAAAAAAATCCCTAAACACCACATCTGTCACTTTTTTGGCAAGGGTCTACCGGAACATGAGGATCTTGAGGAGGATCTTCTTGTTCCATATTCTCACACAATTCAGTATGCTAACATTTTGGGTTTGAATTCCATGATAGACCGATTATTTGATATAATTGTGTATCATTAGTAATGTTAAACTATACCTTGTTCATAAATGTTAATAATACTGTATATGTTTGATATAAGCATGTGATTATATTGTTGTATTGGCTCATGTATGTTGCACTTGGTGGGACAGCCGTGTGATCCTACCCGTACATTATAGTTGTGTATTGATATTGCACTTACTCTTTCTTTGTTATGTACAGGGCATCTTCAAGCGGCTATTGACATACCTTGTTTAGAAGATTAGTGATCGCTTCAAATTTGAGGTTGAGCCAATTCTTCCATGCTGGCATGAGTTCTCTATCGTCAATGTCAGCATTTCGGACTTAGACTTTCTAGTTTGTTATTAGTTCGATAGTTTGGGGCTCTAACCATTATTGTTGAGACTTTTGTTTCATTGTTAGACGTTTTGGACCATTGACTTTCAAGTTCTAGGCATTACTTCCGCAATGTTAGTTCATTATTGTTAGACTATTTGTTGGAGTTTATGAGAACTTCCGTTTTAATTATTTAACTTTTTCCGTAACTTAAAGGCCTTAGTATTTACATCAATTTTCCTTTAAGTTACGGAAAAAGTTTTAAGAAGGCTTATCCATTTACGGCCCACATACATGTTCAATGTACGATCAAAATGTGAGTGGCTGTAAATGATCTCTGACAACTTCCTTAAATATGTAGAATCTAACCTATTCTCTCATTCCCTCATTTCACTTGACTTTAGGAGATCCGAAACCCTTTTCCTCTCAACCTAAGACTAGATAAGTGTTCTTTAATGCCTCATGAATGATAACAACGCCTTCATAAAATACTATTTTTCAAATAGATATACACTTGTAGCAACTTATGGATTTTGTTACATTAATTTCTACTTTAAATTCAATTTTACATATAGAAAAAGTTTGTGAATTCGGAACGTCAAGTAGAAGACCAATTAAACAAATTTTCAATTGTGTATATTATATTTGGAAGTGTGTATAATTCATGCTTATTATAACAAAACAATTTATAAGGAAAAACATTTCATCAAAGCTTAACCTATATATATATATATATATATATATACATATATATATATATATATATATATATATATATATATATATATATATATATATATATATATATATATATATATATATATATATATATATATATATATATATATATATATTTATATATATATATATTTGCTACTCATGGTTTTATCAAAAAATATCATGCTTATGCATTATTGAAAATCAACTAAAAATAATTATAATTAGTTAAATTAATTTTATCTAAATTTAAGTAGTGAATTTATTACTGGGATGAAAACCTCGACGCTACCTAGCTTAGTCCTTGTCCTAGAATATCTAGCTAGAGACAATCTCTGCAGTTTAAAAGCTTAAAGAAATCAATCAGAAAATTTATCAGTCGTTACACATATATATCTATTTGAAAATCGGTTTCATTTTGCTTGTATTATAGGTTCCGAATTCACAAAGTTTATCCCTATGTAAAAAGTGAATTTAAAGTAAAAAGAAATGTTACAAAATTGATCGGTCGCTACACATATATATCTATTTGAAAAATAGAATTTTATAAAGGTGTGCTTATCATTCATGAGGCATTGAAGAGAACTTACCTAGTCTTAGGATGAGAGGAGAAGGGTTTCGGAGCTCTTGAAATCAAGTGAAATGAGGGTAAAATGAGAGAATAGGTTAGATTTTACGTATTTATAGAAGTTGTCAGAGATCATTTATGGCCACTCTCGTTTGGACTGTACATCAAACATGTAGGTGCCTATATGGATAAGCCTTTTTAAAATGTTAATTTTTTTGAAATCATAAAAGTAAGACATGATATATGTTATAACAGGTGATGGCATAAACATGATTTAAATTAAGAAGTATATATCCCTTGCTTCTAACCCCCACTAGAGAAAGGATAATATGCATTCCTAGCGAGTGTAGAGTGCATAGAATATTATTTTCTTCTAACCCCCACTAGGACCGGATGAAATATTAGGTTTAGCCCATCCACAATTATCTCCTTCATTCTTAGTTTCATTTGGAATTACTTGAGAAACTTGGAGACTCTTTTCTCAGATATGCTATCAGTATATAACTTTTTAAGACTTATGAAAATCATCACGAGGGTCCTCTCAGCATTAGAAAAAATAAAATCATTTCTAATGCTGCATTATGCAAGCTTGGATGTGCTCACAATATGCCGAGATTTATCTGTAATGAACCATTCCAACCTAAAGTGTGGCTCATTTCTAGTGATAATTCTAAAATTCACAGCTTTCGCAAAGATTTCCTAATAGCTTCAGTAAAAGTTTATAGTAGGGCAAAGCAGGGGACTAGAAGCGGGAGAGAAGGTGATGTTGTTGAGACACTGATAGGTGCCTACCTTAGCTCGGGCGGGCAAGTAGTAGAATTATCATTTATGTAATGGCTTGTGATGTATATTGTTTTTATTGATGCACCTTAACCAAGGCACTTCCCCGTGAATACAGAGAAACAAGTGAATGTCTGGCACTTGGAAATCCCTGCTACAATACAATATCCATGATTCTTCGCTGATTATTGAAGGCTAACTCAGGGATCTTACATGAAACTTGAGATTCCATGATGTTATTAGAACTTGGAATTTCTTGAAGATATAGTGCTAAAATATGTTATTAAAAACGCATCTCTATTTCATATAATAGGGACTGACTCCAACACTAATTTCTAATTTGCGGTTTACTTTTGTAAATTGTGAATGTTATGCGCTATCTGCACTTAAGGCTAGCCAGTGCAAGAACATCCTTTATGCCTCACAAGATCTCCAAAGTAAGATATGTGTACTGTTGAGGATTATGAGTAATTAGATCTTTTGGACACGTTTGGATTGAAGGGAGAAACTACTTTCCCAAAGGTTCTTTGAGATTTTATTGAGTCCCTTGTTTGTGCTATCTTTGTTGACTGACTTCAATAAAGTTACTACACTTCATAGAATAAGAACTCTTCTGGAACAGTTGAAAACACCTCAAGCAATCAAAACTCTCTCCCGTAAGAAAGTTACATGAACTATGTGACCCAAAAAAATTTCATTAGTTAAGAACTCAACATTTGAGACATCAAAATTTTGTGGAACTGTACAAGACGAGTCCAATTTCAGTTAGAGTTCTTGGAGACTACTTTAACCTAAACACTAACTCGCCTTAATATAAAGTGTAATATATTTCTTTGAAGAGGCATCTAGAAAATTCTATATATTCATGAAATATTCAGAAAGTGATCAAGATGTGCGTGCATTCTTCTTGAAAACCAAATACTTCTACAAAATCCTATCATGATTATCAAATAAATCCTAACGAGGTACACATCATCCTAGTTCGAGTGACACTGAAAACCCTTGAATGACAGAGAAATGTTAAGAGAGAATGATCTAGGGATAAAAAGATCTGTACAGACAATTTTTATGAGTAAAATCATTCTTTTTTATTTGATTGCAATATATTTTATGTATTTGAGAAAAAGTGTTGCAAACAAATTTGGTCTCTAGTGGGATAAAATTTACCCTTCATTTCCTCTTTCACAAATCAAATGCATATCTGAAGACACACACCGCAAAGATGGAAACACCATTTTTATGGATACTTCAAGTCTTGTCTTTGAGTTTCATCAAGTTTACTCTGACAATCCTAGAAGTAGGGGACATTTATAGACACCAAAAGTTTGTCGAACTCTATACCATGAGTCACTTCCTCATGAAAAGTCTGACAATTTTTAAAGTCACAATTATTTGGAACATCTATCTGAACGAGCTCAACACGCTTTGTTAGAACATGTTTGAATACGGGTTCAACATCATTATTGTCAATGTTCCCAAAATATAATCATTCAAAATTACAAAAATTATAGTATTAAATGTCTCAACATTCAATAGGTTGTCCAAATACTTTAATGTAGAAACAATGATTATTTATAGAAGCATTAGTTTTCTTTTATGTCCTATATTTTCTTATAAGCTATGGATCAATTTCGTTTAAGTCGAGTGACACTTTGAATTAGGTATCTGCAAAACAATAACTCCTCCACACCCGCTGCAGCACACTATACTAAGTAATCCAATACAAAGCAAAATTTAAGTGAATATCTAAGCTAGCAGTATATTGAACATGGTAGCATAAAAGGTGTACATTATTAAGCTATATCTCGAAATTATGATTAGGGCATTTGTCAAAAAATATATTGATATACACAACACCCATATGCCCATTCAAAGCTAGTTGGGGTGAATTCTCTTTGTTTTTTTGGATTTGGACGAGGAGGAAGTGATGGATAGGTGACATGTATAAGTTAAACATTCAATCCCCACACTACCTTAACTTAATAATTTGATTGTGAAGGAATAAAGAACTTCATAGACCAGAGGTGCACAAAATTTTACCTAATGCCTACCAAGAATAGTAAGGTTCATGGAAATTTATAGAAAAAAAAAAAGATAATTCAATATATTGTTTACAAGAGGAATATACCTTTTGCATCAATACTTTAAATTTTTTTAGGATACAACCCATAAAATTACCTGCACGGCAATGAAGTGAGTTTAGAACCATGAGATATCAAGTATAATTTCTAGCGTAGGTAAATAATCTAGGCGATTTTTTTTGCTTATGCCTTGAGCGATAGAGTGTCCAAATACCTGTGTTAGTTGGATGATATTATTTTAGATGGAAGAATGATAAAGTGAACCACAATTAAGAAAGCAAGATATATGGTCTACAAAAAGAAAGGAAGAGGGAGAGATACAAATTGATGTAATTCTTGATGCAAGAACAATAAAGTGAATTACAATCATACAAATAGGATAGCCGATTAAGAAGAAAAAAGGAAGACAGAGATATTTAGAAGAAAAAAAAGGAAGATCTAGCAATTAAAATACATTTCATTACTAGAATAAATCTAATGATGAAAAGAAATTGAACTCATATAAGTGAAGACTTACCCAAGTAATAAAGAAGGTTCAATTGAATAGATCTTTAGGACATTCCCAAACTCAAAAAGGAACCTAAAGAGCAAATGTTCATTCAAAACTAAACCCCTAAAATAAACCCTAGTTTGTACTACTTATAATAGTAGATAAATTAACCTAAGCTACTTACGATAATACCCTTTAGCAAAAACCAAGGAAAGTCTAGCCTATTAATTATTTAAAATATAGTCATCTCTTCCTTAAATCTCCATTTTAGTCTATTGTAGATCTTCAATGCTTCTTCCAGTAATCTTCTAAGGCATTCAAAATACATTGAATCTACGTGATGGTCTATTAGTAATGTGTAAAAAAACTAATGTGTGATTCGGAATAGAGAAATTAACATCTTCTTCGTAAGAAATTAAAGAGTTTCCTTTTATTCTTCGAATATGTGACTTTCCTTTTTTCAATCATATGTTTTTCCATTTTAAAACACTTTCACCTGGACAAACCATAAATAAATTAGAACGGGGATTAAAAAATGAAGGAGAAGATAGGTGTTAATTTACCTTTGTGTAATCAAGCATCTTTTGTGAGAAGAAGGGAGATGACAACACAAGGAAAGGGAGATGATACAACCACAAGAGAATAAGGATTAGAATAACATTCAGTCGAGAGCAAGGAGGCAACATACGAAAAGAAAGTAAAGTGAGGTCAAGAGCAAGCTGAAGTTAGCATTTATAGATAGGGTTCCTTAAAGTGGGCTGTGCCCTAACCAAATTAGAAAAGGTTGTTTTGATTGTTTTATTTTGGGTTGGGCCAGAACTTTAATTTAATTTTTGATTAATTTATAGAGTTTACTATACATACAAAAAATAATTTCCTCAAAATTCAGGGTAATGTAGGAAGTATAGGAATATGGTACAGAAATGGGAATCACATAATAATTTCAAAACAGTTAAAATATAGAATTTCCCAGATTACGTGAGTTCCTCATATAGAAATTACTTTCCTCTCCCTTCAACAAATTCTTACATTTGTATTGTGTAGGAATATAATAAATAAAAATTCAATTATTGTATGATACATTTTTTTATCACAAAAGGAGAAGTAACCCTTGTGAGTTTTTTGGCTCGTCCAAAATCATGAAAAGAATATGAAATAAATTTTGTGATACCCTCAATGAAATATCTTGCAAAATAACCAAGGTTGATTTATTCAATAGATATCAAATTCTGATTGTCGCGATAAAAAAAGAATAGGATAACACTTGTCTTATTCGAACAAGACACGTCAGCCTAAAAAGTAAATATCCCAAAAATACGGAAGTAAGATAGATTGATATTTCAAAATATCATAATTGTGGATAACTAAGTCGACTTAATAAAAACTCCAAAAACTATTTGTCATGTTTAGAAGTCTCTAAAGTATTACAATGGAATCAAAAGAAAAAAAATACAACTCTCAAATGACATTGTTTCTACAATAAAATAAGATCATAAATAGGAGTAAGAAGGTTCGTTGACATGACAAATATCTACCTCACAAATCTCCATAAAAATCCTTGAAAAAAGAAGAGAAAATAAAGTATTACAAAGATTCGAGCTCGAAAATTATAAAAAAAGTAGAAGCAAGGGGTGAGCACCAAACCACATAGTACTAAGCAAGTAATTTTCTAAACACAAAGTATGAAAATAGAATACGAGTAGTCCTTAAAACCCCAACCATACCTCCACAAAGACAACCTGCATAAAACCAATCAAACCTAATAGTTCACCATTAACATAGTTCACCGCTCAATAACCACACTAGAACAATTACTTATCCTTAACACCAAACAAAATATTCATCAACCACAAGTTCCACATAAAGGTACTCACAAAATCAGCAACATACAAGATCAAGTTCACCAAAGATAACGATGTAAAATGCAATGTCAAGTATAGTGATGCACGTCTAACCTAAACATATGCATGTGGTCTCTCACTCTAGGGTCATGGGGACTTATGTGTCCATTAATGCAAGGTTGTGTGCAACATGAACTTCAATAAAAAAAATCTATCGCGATGTGTGACACATCCCGCAATAATAAATTCAATTGCATTGTGTGACACATCCCTCGAATCATAGTATCCGTTGTGGAACGCGACACATCCCTCGAAATGATACAACATCCTCAATATAAACACTTATCACAACCATGTCTTAGAACCAATGCAAATGATATGTTCACAAAAATAATAAGAAGACCATTTTCATAACAATGGACATTTCAAAACAACACAATCGTAATACAACAATAAAAATGAATCAATAAGTCTTTCAAAATCATTTTGAACACATCGCACACAAATAATAATACACATTGCCTTTTATGCACAATTCACAACACAATCGTGATAAAACATCAACAAGGAATTAATAAGTGTTTCAATCCATTCTTAACACATCATACATTAATAATTAATCGCATTGTCTTTTATTAATAAAAATTCATCATTAGAATTGTTCAATAGAGACAGGTCAACCAATCACTAAGTCACATTACTCCCCAACACATACCACAAGGAAGTGCACGATTTTATACACTTAACAAGGGTTGAGAAATCAACATGCCTCAAATAATCAAGCAATTACTTGTGGACTTGAGTCTTCCCTTTTAATAATATTATAAAGTACTTTTAATCTATCAAATATATAATTCTCATAAGAATAAGAATTTGAAGACATCCATTTTACTATATTTAGTTTCATCTTGAAAATTAGGTCAAAAAGGTTATCCGGAGCCACCAATTTTGAATCTGAAATTTTCTTTCTTCCCTTTAATAAACACGCATGCAAAATTTTAGCTAAAATTGATTATTATTCGACCCCCAAATAAGGATTTTTATCTAAGAATCCTAGATCTATATTTTCTTAAATCGGAATAAATTATACACGTCTCTACGCTAAAATTTTATTCATAATCACATTAAAAATTAATAGAAAGGACAATGATCATTACCTTAACACTTTGGGATACAAATCTCAATTTTTATCCTCCTTTTCCTTTCCTTTTCTCCTTTCCTTTTCTTTTCTCCCTTTCTTTTCTTTTCTTCTTCTATGTATTTTCTCCTCTATTCGTTCATGTTTTTTCCTCTGTTACGTCAATGCAGCTGACATTCAACAATTTATGGCTTTGCCCTTATTTCTTTTTTCAGTTTATTTTATTATTATTATTATTTTTGCTTTTTTCTCCTTGTTTTCTTTTCCTTTATTATTAACAACAAAAATACTGTTTCGTTAAATTTGAAAATCATATCAATCACTCTCACAAATCATGAATTATTTATAAAATCTACTAAAAAATTAATATAAAAATAATTGTTCAAATTCATAAAATGACTAAGAGGGTTGTTAAAATGATACAAAGTAATCAATAAATTATAAAGAATAAATGTCCCCTGGACAATAGACTTCTATAGTAGAGGAGTATGATAAATATTGAAATCATTCTCATGTTTAAGTAATTATGTAACAGTCATAAAGGTAGAAAACCCTCCCTTTGGTTTGAATCACCTTGCATGAAGAATGAGCGAACAAGTATATATATATATATATATATATATATGTATGTATGTATGTATGTACACACACAACCTTCAAATTAGGAAGGCACAATACTATCATATCAAGAAAAATGGTCCATATTCTATTTCATCACTTGCTAAACGGAATACTAAGAATTCTTACCTTAACTTGTCACGACCCAAAATCGAGCCGCGAGTGGCACCCACACTTATCCTACTATGTGAGCGAACCAACCAATCTAAAACCCCAACATATTGAACAAAATACAAAGCGGAAGACTTAAAACTCATTATCCCCAAAATCTGGAAGTCATCATCACAAGAACATCTATCCTCAAGTTACAAATCTAAAAGTATCTAAGAAGCTAAAAATAAATAAAAGGCTAGTCCATGCCGGAAGTTCAAGGCCTCAAGACATTGAAGAGAAGATCCAGTCCAAGCTAGAAGCATTAGCTCACCCTGAAATCCGGTGTAGTGAAGACTGGCTAGAATTGCTGTTGAGTTGAAGACGACGATACGTTTGCTGCATTCCCCAAATAACAAAGAAAGAAACAACAAGTAGGGGGTCAGTACAAAACACAAGTACTGAGTAGGTATCATCGGCCAACTCCAAATAGAAAACAGTATATATCAGTTCATATCATAAATCAACTACAATACTCAACATGTAGCAACAAGTACTATAATCATCAATAAGTACTACCAAGTTCATCCATGAGGACTCAAGCCTCAATACCACACTCATTTGGGAATTAGGTTCATTACATTGAGTATATTAACATCTCTCAAGATTCATTATCTTTCTT
>JABWTJ010000304.1:195222-252304 GCA_016801875.1 Solanum sitiens
CAAGCGTTCTCTTATACCAAGGCATCATCAATAACAAGGTGAATTAGGGTTTCTTCAAGATTTTGGATTCAAAGCTTCATTAAGCTTATTTTATCACAATCACATAATCACATTCATGCAAGCATACAATTAAGCATATAGAAGGGTTTACAATACTACCAATACATATCATTCACTATTAAGAGTTTACTACGAATAGTATCAAACCATAACCTACCTTCACCAAGGATTCTTGATCCAAGCAAGCAATCTCTCACGCTTTTTGTTTCCTCTGGTTGTCTCTCTCTATAGATCGTTCCTCTCTTTCCTGTCTCTCTATTTTTTCTTCTTCCAAACTCTCTCTCTTTTCCCTAAATTAGCATATAATTATGTATAAAAGATGAGGAAATAACCCAATAAGTAACTCAAGGTTATCTCCTTCACACCCCCAAGAAATTGAGTTTTTAACATTGACCCACGAAATTTATAATTATAGCAAGAATAGTCCAAAACTCCCCTTTAAAACTTACCCAGAAATTTGACCCAGACTGGGATTACGCAACCTGTGATGGTCCGTCGTGCCTACGACGGTCCGTCCTGCACTTCCGTAACGACGGACAGAGAATTGCTCTCAGTACCCAATTCTCAAGAGTTGAAGTGTTTTGAAACGGAACCTCACAACGGTCCGTCATGTCTGTGACGGTCCGTCCTGCAGGTTCGTCACAGACTTCAGAGAATTGCTCTCAGTACCCAATTCTCAAGAGTTGAAGTGTTTTGAAATGGAACCTCACAACGGTCCGTCATGTCTGTGATGGTCCGTCCTGCAGGTCCGTCACAGAGTTCAGAGAGTCGATTTCAGCACTCAAATATAAGAATTCCAAGTGTTTGGAACGAGACACCCTCGACGGTCCGTCGTGCCCATGACGGTCCGTCGTTGGATACGTCGTCTCAGACAGTTTTCCAGAAATAAAATCTGCTGCTCAAAACGACTAAGCAGGTCGTTACATAACTACACTTCCATATTCGATATTTACATATCTTATTTTCTATAGGTAAGATTATATAAACAAGAAAAATGTATTGCAAGTGAAGAGGACTAAGTCTTTAAATGACATTAAATAAATTTCAAAGAATTAACTATTTTTTATGATCAAAGTGATTTCATAATATCGTTTTAAAAATATACTATTGAAAAGTGCAAAGAATTATAGGTGATTTGCTTCCACGTATATATACAAACAACATATTGGGATAACTCGAGAAACAAAATTTTAATTAATTGAGGACAAAGAATAGAAGAAAAAATGGAGGAATTCATGTATTAGCACATTGAAATATAGGAACGGTAGTTAAGAGTTACAATCTTAATAATCTTTTTAATAAATTATTGGATAAACTAGCATTCCAAATCGCTAACACAACGTGCTTCACGACTATTCTTTCTCGTGGCTACTAACTTCTACAGGTTCATCACTCGTTATCCCATAATTCGTTAAACCGTGTTCAACCCTTTAAAAAAGAGAGGGTTCAACCCCTGGAACCAAGTTTTTCACGACTAGAAAAGAAAAAGTATTTTATTATGTTTATTATGTGTTAAATTTCCCCCCTCTATATTTTAGAAAACTATTATTCCTATTAGTTTACCAGACCCTTTGTCCTAATATGTTTGGTAAAGGAAAATATTATTCTTATAGGATGACTTGGGATTTACATACAAGGGATACAGTTGGGGGTTCTAAAGCATGAGATAGGATACATAATGTTGTCCTAAAGGCTTCAATGTATTGTAAAATTTGTTCAGTTTCTTTTATAGTGGAAAACTCTCTTTAATTTTTTTGGGGGGAGTAGGCCTAATATCACGACCCAGTCCATTGTGATTGACACCCACACTAACCCTCAGATGGGAGAACCATTACTACAACAAATCTAATAAAATTAACAAAAACTAAAGCATTTAAAGATATTTAAGATCTTTTAAATGTATAAAGGTATAATAGGGAGTTCCCATAACTTTTCATAGACGAACAAACGATTGTGGAATTAAATCCTAGAACCTGAAATACCATATATCTAACCTTATAGTCTGAATACATTTTCTGTCTACTCTAGGCTTCTAAAATATTTGCTTGAATTCTGCTCACTTTATCTTGAGCATCCTTCACTAAGTCAACCCCCAAATGTTTAACGTCTCCATCCTTAAACCATCCTATGAGATATCTACATCCGCTTGCATAAATTTCCTAAAATGGTGTCATATACATGCTATAGTGATTACTATTATTATAGGAGAACTCACACAACGATAGGAATTTATCCCAATGCCCTCTAAAGTCAATCATACATGCCCTAAATATGTCTTATAACACTCTAATAGTCTTCTTTTACTGTCCGTCCGTCTGCGAATGGAAAGTTGTACTTAAAGTTAGTTGTGTGCCCAATTCATCATGTATTTTTCTCCAAAACCTGTATGTGAATTGTGTTCCATAGTCTGAGATGATAGGAAGGGGATCCTAGTGCATCCTTACTATCTCTTTTACATACACCTTAGCCAATTGTTTCACATTATAATCTATCCTTACTTGAAAAAAATTGGTTGACTTAGTCATTCCGTCAATCACTACCCAAATAGAATCAAAATTTCCAAACACTTGGGATAACCCATAACGAAATCCATATCTATTCTTTCCCACTTCCATTCTAGAATTGAGATTCTCTGAAGCAACCCTGGTGGTATTTGATGCTCATATTTTACTTGTTGGTAATTTTGATACTTAGCCATAAACCCCGTTATATCCTTCTTCATGCCCAGCCACTAATACAGTTGCTTCAAGTTTTGGAAAATCTTGGTCACACTCGGATGAATGGAATACCGCGAACCAAAAGAATATGTCAATAAATTTTGAATCAAGTCACCCACTCTAGGAAAAGAAGACTTTCCTTTAAAATTGAGCACACCTCCCACATCGATAGTAGTCTATAGTTTGTTGCTAGACACTATTTTATTTCTGAGCTCTTTCAAATGCTCATCCTCAAACTGTTTGTCCTTTATCACCTCAATGAACTTGACCCTTACCTAAATGCTAGGTAAAACCCCACCTTTCTTTGAGATGACCAACTGCATGAACTTAGATTCCTAGGTTTGAATTTCCTTAGGCAAAGGTCCCTTAGATACACTAAAGCAAGTTAGATTACCCATACTCATCGACATCAAACTTTGCACTTCTTCCACCACATTAGCCTTGACCGGATGATACTGGATGGTCATGTCTTAATCCGTGAGTAACTCTATCCACATTTTCTGTCTCAAATTCAGATATTTTGAGTAAACACATGTTGAAAGATTCGATAATTAGTAAAGACCTTGCAGTTAACACCAAAGAGGTAATGCTGCATGATCTTAAGATCAAACACTACCAATGCAAACTCTAAATTATGTGTTTGGTATTTTATCTCACGCACCTTAAATTTTCACGATGCATACCATATAACATTCTTATCCTTAATTAACACAACACCTAGTCCCAAATGGGAAGCATCACAATAAATAATAAAATCCTTACCTTCCACCAGTAGTTCTAGAATAGGTGATGTGGTCAAAAGATTCTGGAGCTTTTGATAGATCATATCACACATTTCAGCCAACTTGAACGGTACCTCTTTCTTGGTCAATCTAGTTAGATGTGTTGTCACAGAAGAAAAGTTCTTCACAAATCAATGATAGTAGCTAGTGATTCCCACAAAACTCCTAGCTTCAGTCACAAAGCTAGCCAAACTTAAATTCTTACTTCTTCAAACTTTTGGGGATCTAACGACATACAATAGAGCCTCATATGATGTCTAGTAACTTTAAAAGGATAAAAATGATATTTTAAGTCCTAATATAATGTAAAAAATTATTAAGAAAGTGTTGATGCATGAACATCAAGAAACGATCATGACATCCGAAAACTACTGAATTGAACTAGTATGGTTTTAGGTCATGTAGAGAGATTTTGGAGTGTTGTATAAGGGTTAGAAGTTGTTGAAATGATACCCGTACTTGTAACCATATAGTTAGGGTTCAAACGTCGGGGTACGACCACCCTAGGACACCCAAAGGGTTCATGAGGAGGACCATAGGTAAGGTCTACAAAACTTTCCAAAACAATTTTGATCCACTAGGGGTAATAACGAAATATGGATCAATTGGTATCGTGAGTTGAGACTTACGTCTCTTCACCAAGACCTCCCCTCACCAACTCACTAATCCAAACCACGAGTGACCAGTACGGTCTGTGGTTTAGACCATGCCCCGTGAACATAGACTCGTGGATTGGATCTAGGCTTGCAGCCTACATTTAGCAAAGGGGAAGGTAGTTTGGTAACCTATTTCTATGTAATAATAAAAAGTCTTCAATCCTTCACAACTCACAACTCCAAATAAAACACAACTCCCCTCTAAAAAATCCTCTCATTAAAGAACACAATTGAAAAAGAAGACCAAGGTAAATCTAGGGAACCAATATCTCTACTTTCACCATAAAAACTCAAGGAATTGATTAAGGTATTGATTCTCTTTCACTCTTGGGATCTTTTCCCCAACAGGCCCTCTCAAAATTGGATTTCAAAATCCAGCAAATTTCTAGATTTTCACTCAATTTCGTGGATCTCTTTCTAAAGTCATTTCCATTGATCTACAATTGTTATTTATGATTATATGTGAAGGTTTGTTGATGAATTCATATTAGTTTTATGGTTTTTGAATAATTCCCAACAAGACTAATTATTTCCCCTTCATTCTCAAATCTAACCCTAGTATGTTTAGAATTATGAATGAAGGATGAGAACCTAGTATTTTTCTATGTGATTCATTATTGTATTATGATTTTATCCAATATGAGATATGAATATCAATAAATTAGGGTTGAATCTTGAAGCAACCCTTGAAAGTTATGAAGGAAGGTTTTCAATTTTTTAGTAATCTTTAATTTAATTGTTTATGTACTTATGGTGCAGGTGCTTACTTAATTTATGAATTGTGATGTTGAGTCATAATTTCTTTTCCCTATAACCCTTATTATGATAAAGTATTCTATTATATGAACATGTATGTTATGTAAGGATATGAATATGAATGTTATGATACGATTATGGTAGAGTTGGTATGTTGAACGAAAGGTATTTCTCATGAACACTATATGACTATGATATGAAGGACATTCTCACATGTTATAGATTCTTAAGGTTTAAAGTCTCTTCTCACCAACACAATCCTTGAGCTAGTATGATGTAGTTGGGGATGAATTCTTAAGTGCATTCTCCTAGCAATAATAAACTTAAGTAAAGGATTAAAGTTACTTAAAGGGAATTGTGCTTAGCACTGAGTGAACATGAATATGATATGGATAGTCTTATATTTAGAAAGTCTGGCCTCCTATATGGGTTCCTTCTACATTTAGCAAGTCTGTGTTCCCGATATATATATGTCTCTCATGAGATTGAAGCATTCTACGTTTAACATGTTCGGGTTTCTAGTAGCAATCTTCTTGTTCCTTAACTATGCGCCAACATAGGTCTTTGGCTAGTGGATCCAACTAGATATTAATATTGTTAGTTTAACCTTAGGCAAGTTAAAAATCTCTTTTCGGTGTGGGGGTAGAATACCAGATTTCATGTAGCTCACATGGTCTATGTCGGTTATTTCAAATCTCCCTATGTTGTAAAAATATTAACTAATATATGAATATGACTTATGAATATGAACTCTAACTAGGGCCTATTGGTTTATACTACTAAGTATAGATGAGTGTATGTGACTTTACCTATACATTTGAGCCTTTTATGTATGGCAACTTATGAATGATGTTCACGATGGTTTGACCTATTATGATGTTGATTTTGTATGTGACTACACTTGTGTATTATTCATAGCTTTACTAAGTATATATGGGGGTATAGAACTTCATATGTACATTGCAGAAGTGAACTTGAAAGGGGGTCATGGGTGGTGTTTTTACTGTATGATGTTAATTGAACTCAAACATTTACCATATGAACTATGGTTATGTATAGTCCTACTTATGATCATGAATGTCTCTTTACCTTATAGTATGGGTTAATTATGCATTACTTGATTGTGCTTTACAACTTTTTTACTTGAAATAAAATTTTTAAAAATAAAGGTCCCTTTTATGCATGTTTTAATGGTTTTAATTGCATGACTTCCATACTTACTACAGTTGATTGTGCTAACCCGTATTTCTTCTACTAAGTGTAGGTTCCAGGTAGTACGTTCTCGTTGTGAAGAAAATAAGGCTTTGATTGCATTATCCAAGACTTTGGTATGTCCTAATGTTCCGCAGACAAGCATGATCCCACTTATGTTTCTTTCTATTGTGATAGTCTAATAGACTTCAATGTACTTTCTATTATGAGACAATTATATTGTCAGGGATAAAGTCCTTATTTGAGACTTCTATGTTGTACTTAGATGGTTATTGAAATGATGTCGAGATATTTTATTTTCTAATATGAATGAGTTTGACATTGATCGTAAAATGTTTTAAAATTCCGCATTATTCAATGTCTAATGCCATGACGCTTATGCTAAGGGCTTATATGAGAACCATTTAGGGTCAAGTACGCAGTGTTATGAGTAGGGGGTGCTCTCGGGTCGTGACAAACTTTGCATCAAAGCATAAGGTTTTGGGATAATATTTGTATTGATGTCTCATGAAACATGACTTGTAAAGTCTTGTTCATAATTGTAAAGAACACCACATTTATGAATTAGAGGTTATGTTATGTTTCGGAACTTTTCCATCTTTTGTTATTCTTGAAGTCGTGCCTAAGATTCTTAACACTATAAGTCCTTTATTCTAATTTTCTTCTTGTGAATATAGGCTATCACTACAAGAACAGCAGCCACAAGAACGGTTGAAGAGGAGATTGAAAATGATGGAGTTCCTACACTAGGCAACCAAGCTTTTCCAAATGAGCAAATTCCCCTAGGTGAACAAGTTCTGATCAATCCTTCGGTTATAAAGGATAGAGAGATAAGGGCGGATTTCCTAACTTTGACTCAAGTCATGGCTACCCAAGCTCAAGTTGTTACTACACAAGCTCAAGCTATGAAGGCACAAGCACATGAGGAAGTTGGGTCCCATGTGAATCCAATTGCAAGTACCATGGCTTGGAGATTGAGGGAATTTACTAGGATGACCCTCAAATGTTCTTTGGGTCTAAGGTAAATGAGGATTGCCTAGACTTTCTAGATTATATATAAACGATGTTTTATTCTATGGGAGTAACTTCAAATGAGAAGTCTGAACTAGCTACACATAAACATAAGGACGTGGCTCAATCATTGCCAGCTCAATGGAGAGACAATAGCGCTATAAGAGCGGGTCCCATGAATTGGGAGATCATTACGAAGGCGTTTCTTGATAGGTTTTTCCCAAGGAAGAAAAGGTAGGCCAAAGTTGAAGAATTCATCAACCTTCATCAAGGAGGTATGAGTGTCCAGGAGTACTGTTTGAAGTTCACTAAGTTTCCCAAGTATCTCCGTCTATGGTGTATAATCCTAGGGATGAAATGAGCCGTTTTGTGACATGTCTGTTCGTTTTCCTTTAGGAAGAATGTCGTGCAAAAATGCTTCAATATGGACATCTCACGTCTAATAATGCATTCTTAACAAGTCGAGGAGACTAGGCTAAGAAAGAAGAATAGGGATGCAAAAAGGGCAAGGTTTAATGATGGAGGTTCTTCCAAGGGTAAACTTGAGATTAAAGATAATACAAGGTTTAGAAGAGTTTTTCCGACCAAGTTCCTTCCAATGTTCCAAGGGTGAACGAAGCTAGGGTATCATACCCTAAAACACAAGGAAGAAAAGGTGATGGTTTTTATGTTGAAAGAGCTTGTTGTGAAAAGTGTGGCAAGTAACATGAAGGCAAGTGCCTAGTTGGCATGGATAATTGATTTAGTCGTGAGAAGAGTGGTCATATGAGGAGAGTTTACCCTATTTTGAATGTTCAAGGTATCCAGAACAAACAAGCACAAGAAAGTGGTCCTAACTCTGATGCTCCTAAAAAGAACCGATTATGTGCTCTACAATGTCGAAATGATCAAGAGGGTTCTCCGGATGTTATTACCGGCATGCTACAAGTATTTTCAATTGATGTTTATACATTATTAGACTCTGGTTCTACTTTGTGTTTTGTAACCCCTTTAGTGGCTATGAAATTTGATTTACTCCCCGATATCTTAAATGAACCTTTTTCTATGTCTACATCGATTGGTGATTCGGTTATAGAAAACAGACTCTATTGGGCTTGTCCTATTTAATTATCTTATAGAGTCACTTTGGTTGATTTGGTAGAATTAGACGTTATTGATTTTTATGTAATTTTGGGCATGGATTGGTTACATGCATGTTATGCTTCAATTGATTAAAGAACTCAGGTAGTTCGATTTTAATACCCAAATGAGCCCATTTTAGAGTTGAAAGGGGGAATTCTATTCCTAGAAGTCATTTTTTGTCGTACCTTAAAAGTTAGAAAGATGATTGAAAAGGGTACATGTATCACATTGTAAGGGTCATGTATATTGAATACAAAGTTCCTTCTTTAGAGGCACTCCCCGTAGTGAGGGAATTCCATAAGTTTTTCCTAATGACCTTCCTTGAATACCTCCCGAACAGGATATAGATTTCCGCACTGACCTTTTGTCGGATATTAATCCCATATCCATTCCTCACTAGTGGATAGCTCCAAACGAGTTGAAGGAATGATAAGCTCAACTCAAGGATTTGCTACACAAGAGTTTTATTCAAGCAAGCATATCTCTATGGGGTGCTCTGGTATTGTTTGTGAAAAATAAGGATGAACCTCATAGGATGTGTATTAACTATCGCCAATTTAACAAGGTCACTATAAAACATAAGAATCCTCTTCAGAGAATTTATGACTTGTTTGATCAATTGCAGGGGGCTAGTCACTTCTCAAAGATTGAGATTTGTTCGGGCTACCACCAACGTAAGGTGACAGAGGTCAACATTCCTTAAAAGACTTTCTGAACAAGGTAGTCACTATGAGTTCCTTGTTATGTCCTTCAGTCTAACTAATGCCTAGGCGACATTTGTGGACCTCATGAATAGGTTTTTTCGGAAATATCTCAACATGTTCGTCATTGTGTTTATTGATGATATCTTGATATATTCTAGGAGTGACGATGATCACATGTGATATTTTAGGATTTTATTGCAAACCCTCAAACATCATCTATTTTTTGCAAATTTTAGTAAATGTGAGTTTTTGTTTAAATATGTGGCCTTCCTAGGTCACACAATGTCAAGCAAGGGTATAGAGGTTGATCCAAAAAGAACAAACTCAGTCACGAATTGGCCTAGACGTCTATCACAAACCGAAGTTAGAAAGTTTTTGGGTTTTGCCGGATATTATAAGAGATTTTTGGAAGGATTCACCTCTGTTGCTTATATTTTGACAACCCTAACTCAAATAAACCTAAATATGAGTGGACGAAAGATTATGAAAAAGACTTCCAACAATTGAAGAATAAACTACCTCTACTCCAATGTTGACCTTACCAGAGGGTAACAAAGGGTTTGTCATGTATTGTGACACTTCTCTATTAGGTTTGGGTTGTGTACTCATGTAGCGTGGTAAGGTGATAGCTTATGCCTCAAGAAAACTAAAGGTCCATAAATAAATTATCCAACACATGATCTTGAACTAACGTCCGTAGTATTTGCTTTGAAAATATGGAGACATTACCTTTATATGGTCCATGTAAATGTGTTTACTGATCACAAAAGTGTCCAATATGTATTTAACAAAAAGTACTTAAATCTCCGGCAAAGACAGTTGTAAGTGTTATCGAAAGACTTTGATATGAGTGTCCTTTACCATCCCCTCAAAGCCAATGTAGTTGTATACCTTGAGTTGTATGTCCATGGTAGTGTGACCCATGTAGAAGATGAGAAGGAGTTAGTCTGTTATGTGCATAGGTTTTCCCAGTTTGGAGTTGAACTAATAGATCCTCCAAAGGGTGGTTTCATGGTCAAATATAGCTTCCAATCCTCCTTAGTAGTTGATGTAAAGTCTAAGCAACACCATGATCCTATGTTGATGGAGTTGAAAGAATCCATACTTATGAAATCCATCAAGGCTTTCTCCCAAGGGGGAGATGGAGTACTTAGATATCTAGGTAGGTTGTGTGTCCCGGATATGGATGACTTAAGAAGGCATATTTTGGAGGAGGCTCATGGTTCACAATACTCTATTCATCCAGGAGCTACCAAGATGAACCTTGAATTACAGGAGATCTATTGGTGGAATGGTTTGGGGGGATTTAGCGGATTTAGTGGCAAAATGTCCGAATTTCCAACAAGTCAAGGCCGAACATCAAAAGTCAGGGGGTTTGTCTCAAGATATAGGTATTACCAGTTGGAAGTTGAAGGATGTTAATATGCACTTTTTTTTGCGTTTACCTTGTACCCGAAGGCAACATTACTCTATTTGGGTCATTGTTGATATGATGACTAAATCAGCCCATTTAATTGCCGTCAAGGCTTCATATTCTGTAGAAAATTATGCTAAGTTTTACATAAGTGATATAGTGAGTATGCATGGGGTTTGTTTTTCTATTATTTCAGATAGGGGTACTCAATTTACTTCTAAATTTGGAAGGCATTAAAAACTGGGCTTGGTAACTAGGTGAATCTTAGTACTGCATTTCATTCCAAAACGGATGGTAAAGCGAAAGGTACCATTCAAACACTAGAGAACATGTTGAGGGAATGTGTCATTGACCTCAAGGGTATTTGGGATGACCATCTACCGTTGATAGAGTTTTCATACAATAATAGTTACCACTAAACTATTGATATGTCTCCGTTTGAAGCAGTTAATGGGAGAAGGTGTAGGTCTCTAGTTGGTTGGTTTGAAGTATGTGAATTTGTTCTTATTGGTCCCGAAGTATTTTATGAGGCTATTTTAAATGTTCGACTTATTAGAGATAGGTTGAAGATGACCCAATATCGGTAAAAGTACTATGCCGACAATAGAAAGAGGGATCTTCAATTTGAGGTAGTTGATTGGGTCTACTTGATGATTTTTCCCATAGAAGGGGTATGTTTTGGCAAAAAGGGGAAAATCAGTCCCCCAGTGTGGTTCGACCAGTGTTTTATGTCTCGGTGATCAAAATGTGCATAGATGATCCAGTATCTAACCTTTCTTTAGAAGGCTTAGTAGTTGATGAGAATCGTTCCTATTAAGAGGTTTATATTGAGATTATACACCAACAAGTGAAGAGGTAGAGGAATAAAGAGGTAGCTTCTATTAAGGTTTTATGGAGGAACCATCTAATTGAGAGTTCTACAGGGGAGACCGAGGCCGATATTAAGTCCTGTTATCCTCATCTTTTTCCTTCTACTTCTTCTCAAACTTGAGATAAGTAGTTTCTCTTGAGTTTGTAGTGAATTGGGAGTTATGTGCATTGTATAAATTTTGCCATGATTTTCTTTATATGGTGTGAGTCCATGTGAGTAATCATGTATTGCATAACTTGAGTTCTCTTGAATACTATGTCCCTCTTGTTGAATTACTTGATTTATATTATAGTTTCATATTTGACCTATGAGGTGAATTGATGAGTATGCTAAATTGTGTTTTGAAGTGACATGTTCAATCCATATAGTGATTTTGAATATATCATTGATTGCAAAAGGTAATTCCTCCTATGAACATGATATATGATGTGTTTCGTGCATATTGAGTTTTTAGATGTAGTTCCTGTAACATCGAGTAATTTGAAATAACTAGGAAGAAGCTTAGAAGTTGAAATAGTCATATTTGGAAATAATGAAAATCTCAAAATTTCTTTGAGTTAGGAAAAATTGTGTTTTTTGTCAACTTCAAACTGCCATACCCTCTCTCTCATAATGAGGTAGGCATACTTCAAGATATGGTTGGAAAGCTCTTTAAACAATCTTTCCAAGGCCGCAAAGTTTGCACAATTTCAAGTTCCTATGAGTGAGTTATGTCCTTTGAATGTTTGGATCTTCGGATATGGAAATGTCCAATCCAAATTTTTGAAGGGTAGTTTGGTCTTCTCCTTAACCTTTTATTTTAACTCATTTTTGGTAATTAATTAGGGGTCTAAGATTAATTATAACAGTTAACACTTTTCACAAATGAGTTAGGTTTTTGAGAGAAGACAAAATAAAAGGTGTAAGGAGAAGAACGTTGAATATTCATCAAGATAGTAGTGATTTTTCTTTGGGATTTCGTCGGGGGTGATACCTACAAGGTATGTCATATAACATAGCATTGGGTTAATTCTCCCACGCGCCAATCATGAATTATTTCAGTGAATTTAAGCTCTTGAAAGATTAGAAATTGAATTCTTGATGGGCTTTGTGAAGTTCCAATAAGTTCTTGTTTCCTTGAATTTGTTGAGGAGTTGTTTGATCCTAGTCCGTGATATTAAGTTCAATTTTGAGTAGAATATGATGTACTTTTAACATTTAATCGATTCTGAGTGTTTTTTGAATGAACCCATGGTGTTTAAAGTTAAAAAATGAAGAAGAAGATTTTGTCGGACGAAATCCGACACTTCCTCCGTGTTGCGGATCTAGTTCCCAGTTTTGCGGAAAAATATTCACGTCAAGGAGCGTTCTGCCTCAAAAAAAAATTCTAAAACAAATTTTAAAAGTTTATCCGTGTCGCAGGCCGTCCCTCATATATTGAGATTTTGGTATTTTCTCATGTTTAGTTATCTAAAATCATTTCTAAACATCATAAGATCTTTCCTATCACAAATTATGATCCTTGATTCCATAATTCAATTCAAGGAAAGTTAAGTCAAGTCAAGAGAAGTGAAGAGTCAAGTGAAAAGAAGTCAAGAGCTAAGTTAAGATAAGTTCATAATGTTTTCAGAAGTCTTTTATGAACGTTTTAACTTTGTTTTAAGACCTATGTTTTTAGTTGAGAAAAGAGTAAAGAATGAAGTCATTTCTTCAAAAATAGTATATCGGGACTATGTATTCCCAAAGATTAAATGTTTTCATACTTAAACAAGAAATAAAACTGAGATTTCAAAAAAGCCTTGCGGTAGTTTTTCAGTATGGAGGAAAACTGAGATTTCAAAGAGTGTTTTTTTCAGCTACATTTTGACCAATTATCTCAAATCATAGAAAGAGCTTTTTTTTAAAAACTAATGAGCTAAAATATATTTTTGGAGTAGTATTGATCACTGGTAGAAGCACCAGCTTGAGTTCAGATAATTCACATCTCCATAAACTATGTAACCATTATTGGTTGTAAAGGGTCATACTTTTTAGCTGACTCCTTAAGATAATTTTAGCATAGACTAGTGGATCCAGTTAGTTACTTAGGTTCTATTCCCGTACAGTCCTTGGCCGCATGAGGTAAGACACTGTACCATCACTTAGGCTCATAGTGATTGTCAGTTAGAGAATATCCCACAGAAACTATATTAATTTATTATATTAATAGAGTTGAGTTATTCATTGCATTTTCCTTGACTAACTAAGTTGCTTTTACTGTCTATAAATATTTTCATAGAAATTTCATGTGTTCTTTTTTTCTTTTTTGTTTTCTTTGAGTTGAGTTATTCATCAGTTGAGAAGAGTGAAGGTAAGCATTTATTTAATAATCATCTCAAGCCTATGTTATGTTTAGCATTTCAACTAGCATGCTCGTACATCGAATGTACTGATGCCGGTTTACCTGCATAGTCTTATAAAGCAGACGAACGTAACCAGGATCAACATCCACTGTCTCGTTGATCAGGTTCAGCACTCAGAGTCAGTTCGTGAGCCTCCACTACAACAAATTCAATTATAAGGGATAAATATTTCATCGTTTATAACTCATATTCCGTCACTAAAATTCTTTTGAGACGAAAAATACTTCGTCAATCAGTCGTGACTAAACGTGTGTCTCTAAAAGTATACAAGTACTATTTTTTTCTTTGCCGCTAAAAGTATTATTTAACTACAAAAAATTAAAATCCTCCGCAAATGCTGAAACATTTGTGAAAATTTTATTTATCGTAAAAGTATTATTTTTTTGTAATTATTAATATGCTTTGTCACTAAAAAGGTTATTACTATCGACAAAATTATATCGTCGCTAATTATTTTACTTCAATTAGTGACGAAATATATTTTCTCTAAAGTTATATGTATTTCGTAGTTGAAAAAAATTTAATTTCGTTACTAATGACTATATTTTATATACAAAAATTGTTTTATTCTAAAACGTATTAATTAAGGATGAACTTATTAATATTATATTAAAAAGATCAATATTCCTATTTTTCGATGATATCAATTTTTTAACCCCTCCCACGAAGAATTCCCACATTTTTCTCTATTAAATATGTACATATTTTTAGGCAGAAGCAAATAGATCGAATTAGTCTAGGAATTATACCAGTCACAAATCAATAGACACGCTTAAATAATTTTTAAGTAATAATTTAGAGTTCTAAACTAATTAGAATCAGTTTTATTCATCCCCTATATGCTTCGGATTGTAGAAGAGAGTTCAAGAAGAGAAAAGTAGGGAAAAGACAAAGGGTTCAAAGCGTTCGTTGAGTTTTTTTTAGTTTTATTGAGGATTTTCTCCATGGATTTGATTCCTAAGAGGTATGTAATTTTTTATACTGTTGGGTTCTTACACCCACACGCCAATGATGAGTTTATTTTACGAATTTCATCTATAAGTTTGAGTATGTTGAGTTCTTGATGAGTTATTGATAATTGTTCGTAAAGTTCATTCTAAATCTTCTTTTGTTGGGGTTTTGATGAATTCGTGAGATGAAAATTAGTAATTTGAGGATTGCGTTAAGTGGATTAGTGTGTCCGTACATCGAGCATTAGATTCTAAGTGATTGGGGAAGAAATCATCCGATTCTATTCAAACTAAGGTCAGAAAATGAGTAGAAAAAATCATTGGAATTACGTGGGGGACTGGTGGTCTGACGCGCCACATATGCGCCATCACGGCTGATGTGGCGCGCCAGTATTGCACCAATATAGTTCCATTAAATTAATGGGGGTTGAACCCCACACCATGAATCCTCTAGGGTCGCCTGCCCCCACTATTTTTCCGTCGGTTGTCCCGTTTGAGTTCCTTTGAAGTGTATCTTCACCCCTTATGTTTCTAACTACTCTAAGCAACTTATAAACAATTATAAGTCAATTATGTCATGAATCATAACCATAAATGCATAATTCAAATTCAAGGTAGAGCTAAGACCTAAGTCTGTAGAGATCTTTCGAGCATTTTGAGAAAGTCCCGTTTTAGTCTTTTTGAGGGGTCTTCTACAAATCCAAATAACTAGTTTAATGACTAAATCAAGTGGGTATAAGAATGAGGAGAATGTATTCGTCAGTTTACATTATCATCCCGAGATCCTTCATATCATGAATGATGACTCTTGAATTCATAATTCAAATTCAAGATAGAGTTAAGAGTAGAGTTCAAGAATATCTTTCAGTTCAATTTTTAATCCTTTGATATCACCTATCGACTTGAATTAAGTTTGGGGGAGTATTTATGAGAATTAGGAGATTCGTATAAATCAGTATCATATTGTTATGTAGACCCTCGAGTTGAGTCGTTCATGCCCATAAATTCCACATTTCACATCATAAATAGAGCATTTTTCGGAGGAGTAGTGTCTTCAAGTTCTATGTTCTTGAGCATTGAGTTCCTAACCCTTTTGGGATTATATTCCTAATCATGGAAATACTAAATGTTACCCATAAAGGTCCTTTAGTTAAGTATTTCATGCCCTGAAACACCCCAGAAATCGTATGACCTAAGCTAGAGCCCTACATTGGGTTTAATAACTTACAACGGATTTACATGAAGTTTTAAGACCTAATATAATGCAATTAAATTAAATTAGTTATTTTAGAAGTGAATTTTTAAGAAGCGACCATGACTCCCAAAAAACTAGTAAAAATCAACTACTGTATTTTTTTGTGTTTAAGTGGTTATGTAGTGTCGTACATTGGTTTAATTTTGTAAAAATGCATAGAATATGTAAAAGTAAGTTTTAGGGTTAAAATGTTCGAGTACTATTCCCCAAGGACCACCCTAAGGGTCCTTGAGTAGGACCCAATAAATTCACCCAAAAGGTACCAAAAGACAGTAGCCATCTGTGAGTACCATTGACGGACCGTGAATGGTCTGACGGGGCATGGATTGGATTCGTGAGTTGAGACTTAGTCTCCTATACAAAGCCACCCCAACTCCCCCTCTTAACCATTTGAAGGATAAACAGGATGGGCCGTCAATCCATCCACGGTCCGTGGAGGGTTGCCATCAATGGGCACCTGTGATGCTATCATTTAATCGGCCAAGCCAAAGGTGGTTTGGTAAATTCAACCCTTGAATCATGAAATGTATGGATGGTTATTTAATAAATTTTAGGGTATTTTAATTTATATAAAACACTAAGAGCTAGACTTAGACTTCACTCTTCAAAATCAAACCCTTCACTCCCTAAAGTTTTCTCAAGATCACTACTGAAGAAGAAGGAAAGAAAGAGGCAAAAACTAGGTCAAATTAACCAAGGTTTGAAGATTAGTTTAAGGAATTTATAAAAGGTATATTAATCTCCTTCATCAATCGATTCTTCCATCCATGGAGACCCCATAGTATACCTCAATTGTGAATCCAAAATACCTTAATCTAGATAGGGTTATGATTACATTGTTGGTAAGACTTGGTTGTGATTCCAAAAGTAGTGGATAGCATTCAATTATTTTTGAATTATTTTTATATGATGATTATATTAAGTTTCATGTGAATTCCTTGATAAACTCTAATAAAAGATAATGAAGGTAATCATTGTTGGTTTAGGACATAAGGGGCAAGCTTGAAGGTTGTAAGTTGATCTTCTTAATTCAATTGTCTTGAATACTTATTGATCATAGTTAGAATCATCAAAATATGAATTGAGCTAGGTTTAATTGACTAGGGAGGATCTTAACTTGTAAAGTTAGAATTGAACATATATGGTAAATTATGACTAGAATTACCTTCTAATGATTAAGGTGATTGAATAGCTTGTAATTTAGACATGGATTATGATAGAATGAAGTTAGTATTGAAAATAGGGCTTGTAGACATTGTTTTTAGGTATTTGAGGGTAAACTCAATATGAGGAGATATTGATTGAGTATTTTCTTTCTCTTATACACTTAGACAAGAACAAGCTAGGAAAATTGACTTCTCTCTCATAAAAGGATTATAGGTTTACCGAATAACCTAAAATGAATCAAATCATGATAGACTAGCATAGTTTGAAGTTGTGGTATATGACCCTCTTCTTGTGTAGTTGACTTGGTAAGATAAGATCAAGATTAAATAGCTTGAGGTTGAATCTTACAATTCATTTATGGACAGTTGAGTTATGTATCTTGAGGTGGATATATATCATGCTACCTTGGGATGGTAAACTTATTCTCTCTTAATAGTAGCTTGAATTGAATGCTCGGTCTACTTCACGGAATATCTTAAGTTAGATTGATCATGGAAGATTGAGGTGGTAAATATAATGGAAACTTGAGATAGTAAATCTCATAATATATTGAGATGGTAAATCTCATGATAGCTTCAAACAGTAAGTCTCATGGAAGCATAGGGATGGTGATTCCCATGGTAGATTGGGATTAAGAAATGAGACTCTCCTAAGGATAGATTGAAGTAGCATGACTAGAATGCCTTAATGGTAGCTTAACTTGGTTAGAACAAAACCATTTCGTGGTAGCTTAGGATTGAGACACGTGACTCTCATCTGGATAGCATAGGGTGGAAGACTTACACTCCCCTATGGATAGCTTGCATCTTGATGAGTTCATGCATGGTGGCTAGGTGGGTATACTTGTAACCTTCCTATGATAGCTTGGATTACATGATATGATGTTTTCCATGGTAGTTAGGTCTACCATGATAGTATGCTTTTCTTTGATGACTTAGTAGGAATGATAGTCAACATTGAGTAAGCTAGCCTAAATGAGTACTTAGTGTGAATGGTAGAATGGGATGTCGTCCATGCATGGCATATGTATGAATTGAAGCTACTTATGAAATGTCCACTTATGAAACCCAACTACTGTATTCTTAACAATTCTAAAATGACAAACTAGTTTGTTTTTTTTGACAAGTGATTTGTCTAAAAAAAAAAAGACATGCCTGCTAAAGGGGAAAATGAGGTATAATAAAGAAGAAAATAAACAACAACACTATGAACATGGAATTTGAGAACCCGAATAAGAACATCTTCAAACAACCCACAACATTGAACTTGAACAATCTCCTTTTAACCGGAGTAAACACATTAAAATTAATGTCACAGCTACCTTAGACAAATATTCATTATGATAAGGCCTCCAAGCTTTTTACTTTAGAAGGAGAGGTCAATTTATAAGACGAGGAGTGAAACAAGACTTAATCCTTTCGATTACAGACCAATGCAAAGTGGCAGCAGTAAACAACTTACAAACCTCTACAACATGTTCAAAAATGCACCATTTTGAAACAGACATATTAACAAACCGGAAAGTCTTAACACATATGACTCGTTACACATTTGGAGGTAGAAGAATGATAGACATATTAGCTTAATTAAAATAGGATTATGGTGAACTAAAAGAATAACATCAATAGCTAGGATATGAGAGAGACACAACAAGCCTTCAAATCATCTATGAACATGAATAACGATTACGAGATTAAGCTAACCATGGCGAGAAGCTATTGCGATAAATCAAAACGGGCAAAGAAGACAACAAAAATGCACCAATAAATAGTAAAGATATAATGATATTCGGCGTGCTCGAATTCAAAACCGAATGTATAGTATATTATTTTGAGCTAAATTAAAAGAACATTCGGCTAGCTTTAGACATATGATCCAGCCAATGAACCTAACTACCAACACATAATCCCAAAGGAACCTTATCGGCATGTTGACTCATGCTCACGATTCACAATTTCACAGGAAAAATGAAGTCTATGATGAGGACTAGAGAAGAAGAAACTAATTGGGGACAGAACCTTTACCAAACATTGATTACATAATATATCATATTGACATGGAAATAAGAGGGGGCAACATTACCTTTCTTGGATCAGCGAGCTGGGACGTTCAGCTTGAGAGAGATACCACGAGTTTTTAATACTAACGGTAAGCCAAGAAAATTCGAGCGTCGATCTTCTCGGAACTTAGAATTAGAAATTTAGATATAATATTTTTAAGTGTAGGAGTGATTATTTCCTTGAAACCAAACCCAAAGCGTTCTATAATATATTTTTCGTATATAACCTAAAAATCCAATATTATCCTCTATTTTCATCCCTTGAACATGGGGAACTATTTATAAAGAAAGTTTAGGTGATTTTGGGGGAAAATCCGTTGGATTATTGAAAGAAGAGTTTGAATTCTCCTTTGCTCCTTTTCGAGATCAACAGTATGAGGCATGTGAGAGTTGTTCTCTGCTCTGAAACTCCGCGACAGGCTGATAAATGGGTCATGGGCACGGCAGCTGTAGGTGTACGAGGGTACTGTTGAGCCGCGCTTTTACAGGTTTGCCGGACTTATGCGTATGAAGGAAGAAAAAGTACATGGTAGGTTGGTTTGTGCGCGTCTGCAGTGGTATTTTGCTGGTATTTCTGGATCGTTGCAGGTAGGGTCGGGTATTGTTGAATGTATGTTTTGCTGAAAAGTGGGATGAGTTTGTTTTTATTGAAATTGGGCTGAAGTTTGGAGGAAGATGTTGGGATGGAAACATTTGGAAAATTAGTTGGGTAGGCTGGAATTGAATATGAAGGGAAAAAGGGATGCTGATATGATGAGTAAGTCGACCCAAAAACTTTTTCTTGAAAGAGAGTTTAAGAGGAATGAAATGGCCAACTTAATTTCACTTATAGCCAATCAAAATTAAGAACTTAGGCGAATTGTTAAATTAGTAAACTCAACTAATAATTAAATATGATGAATTTAATAAAGTAATTAATTAGCTTCTTAATTTTAATGAAATAAAATACTTAACTCAAATGTAAAATAAGTAATTTAAAATATATAGTATTGTATAACTAACCTAATTAACCAAATATTTAAATAAAATAAAATCTTTTGAGACGATTTAAGATATTCATAAAATATATTAATTATACATAATTATATAGAGTATATATTTTATTTGAAAATAAAAAAAATGATAAACTATTGAAAATAACTTGAAAAAGATTATTTATTTATTTTTTTTAAAATTTTAGTAAACTAATTATTTTAAATCGTTCAAAATTGAAGAAGCTCGATGATTAATTATATTTTTGAGGGTCAAAATTGGGTGTTAACAAGGTGTATGACTCTAGGTCACAAGGGAAAGGTAGTGAGTCCCTAAGGCCTACTTGTTCTAGGTGTGGTAAGAAGAATGGGGGTAGGTGCTTTGCCGGTAGAGATGGTTGTTATGGATCTGATGAGAGTCGCCACATGAAGAAAGATTGACCTAAGGCAAGGGCTAATATAAGAGAAGGTAAGCAATTTGCCTCTAGTGGTGGGGATGTGGAGCATCAAAAGAAGAATAGGTTGTATGCTCTCCAATCCAAGGATGATCAAAAGTTATCTCCTCATGTCCCTTACCGGTATGTTCTTCTTTTATGATTTTAGAAAAAATTCTAGATTTATTGTCTTATGACTTGGTATGATGGGCTTGATGATGCCTTTGTTATGATGATGTTTGTGAAGGTATTTAGGCCTTGCTAGAATTGATGTATTTGCTTTGTGTTGCCTCTGGTTTTTGCATCTTGAGTCAATGTGCATTTTAAACGTAATGATATTTATGTTGATAATGTTGTAGCTAGGAGATGTTAGTTCCTCTTTGGAAATGAGTAATATGTTTCTTTCATGCATTTTAAGTTGCCTTGAGTATGTCTAGTTTGGAATTAAAGTTTCCTTGGTTGGGTGTGTGCATTTAGAAATGATGCATACACTACGGTCTGATATTCTTGAGTCGTGGTTTTTCCCTATGAAGGTTTAAGGTGTCATTCGGGAATGAATGTCGTCAAGGGGGGTGCAGTATTGAAACACCCCGGAAATTGTATGACCTAAGCTAGAGCCCTACATAGGGTCTAATAACTTAAAAAGGATTAAAATGAAGTTTCTAGACCGAATATAATGCAATTAACTTAATTTACTAATTTTAGAAGTAAAGCGTCAAGAAACGACCATGAAGCCCGAAAACTAGTAAAAATGAACTATTATGTTCTTAGGTTTTGTAAGCTTTGAAGTGACGTAGATTTGTTTAATCTTGTAAAAATGCTTAGCATAAGTAAAAGTAAGTGTTTAGGGTCAAAACATCCATGTACGAATCCCCAAGGACCACCTTAAGGGTCCTTGAGGAGGACCCAAGCAATGGACCCAAAAGCTGTCAAAAGACAGTAGCCATCTACGAGCACCATTGATGGACCGTCAATAGTTTTGATGGGGCATGGATTGGTTTCGTGAGTTGAGACTTATTCTCCTCACCAAAGCCTCCCCAACTCCATCTCTGAACCATTTGACAGACATCCATGATGGGTCGTCAATCCATCCAGCGTCCGTGGATGGAGGCCGTCAATGGGCACCTGTGATTCTATCATTTAATCAGCCAAGCCAAGGGTGGTTTGATAACTTCCACCTTTTTATAATTAAATTTATCGCGATTACTTAATGTATTTTATGGTATTTTAATTTATTTAAAACACTACGACCTAGACATAGACTTCACTCCTCAAAATCAAACCCTCCCCTCCCTAAAGTTCTCTGAAGATCACAATTGAAGAAGAAGGGAAAAAGGAGGCAGCAACTATGTCGAATTCAACAAGGTTTCAAACTTATTTTAAGGCATTGATCAATGGTATGTAAAGATCCGTCATCCATGAATTCTTCCATCCATGGATCCCCCATTGTTTCGCTCAATTGTGAATATAAAATACCCCAATCTAGCTGAGGTTGTGATTACATTGTGGGTAAGACTTGATTGTTATTCCAAAGCGGTTGATATCATTCAATTGTGCTTGAACTATGTTTATGTGATGATTATATGATGTTTCATGTGAATTCCTTGATGAAATCTAATCAAAGATAATGAAGGTGATCATTGTGGGTTTAGGCCATTAGAGGTAAGGTTGAAGGTTCTAAGTTGATCTTCGTAATTAAATTGTCTTGAATACTTATTGATCATAGTAAGGATCATCTAGATATGAATTGATCTAGGTTTAATTGAATAGGGAGGATCTTCACTTGTAAAATCGAAATTTAACCTATATGATCAAGTATGACTAGAATTACCTTTTAGTGATCAAGGTGATTCAATAGATTGTAATTTAGAGATGGATCATGATAGAATGAAGTTAGTATTGGATATAGGGCTTGTATCTTTTGTTGTTAGGGCTTTGGTAAAGTCAATATAAGGATATTTTTATTGAGTATTCTCTTTATCTTATACACTTAAACAAGAATAAGCCAGGAGAAGTAAGTTCTCTCACAAAAAACTATTTTAGGTTGACCTAATAACCTAAAATGAATCTAAGCATGATAGACTAGAATAGCTTGAAGTTATGGTATATGATCATCTTCTTGTGTAGTTGACATGGGAAGATAAGATCAAGATAAAATAGCTTGAAGTCGAGTCTTACGATTACTTCATGTATAGTTGAATTATGTATCTTGAGGTTGATAGATCTCATGTTATCTTGGGATAATAAACTTATACCCTCCTAATAGTAGCTTGACTTTCATGTAGGTGCACTTTATGGAATATCTTGAGCTAGATTACTTCTAGAATCTTAACGTGGTAAACCTCATTGAAGCTTGCGATAATAAATCTCATGGAAGCTTGACATGGTAAGTCTCATGGTAGCTTGAGATAGTACATCTCCCGGAAGCTTGGGGACTGTGATTCATAGTAGCTTGGGATTGTTGAATGAGACTCTCATAAGGATAGCGTGAAGTAGCATGAATAGAATGCCTTCATGGTAGCTTGACTTGGTTAGGCCAAGACCATTTCATGGTAGCTTAAGATTGATACATGTGACTCTCCTATGGATAGCTTAGGGTGGAGGACTTACACTCCCCTATGGATAGTTTGCATCTTGATGAGTGGGATCATGGTGGCTAGGTGGGTATACTTTTAACCTTCCAATGATAGCTTGGATTTCATGATAGTATGCTATTCTTTGATTAATTAGTATGAATGATAGTCAACAATGAGTAAGATAGCCTAAATGAGTACTTAGTGTGAATGGTAGAATCGGATTTCATTCATACATGGCACAGATATGACTTGAAGCTACAAATAAAATCTCCTCTTATGAAGTATGCCTAACTTGGGTAGTGGCTATAGTGACTTTAATCGTATGAATGACTAAAGCTTATAATTTCTTGTCAAATATGAAAGTAGGTCTTTAGTGACCCTTAGAATGGGATAACACCTGAATAAGGTGACTTCAAGATATGCTTAATTTGTGAGGTATAATGGGATTCCCCACATGCATTGCACAAGTGTGTCTTGAGGTAACGTAGGGATATAATGCTCTAATATAATGAAAACCTAGGTCTCAAGTGTGTGAAGGTGGGCTATGACCAAGAATGAAAAAAGAGAGGCACTTAGCTTAGGTGGTAGTATGTGATGCTACCTTCGCCTTGCACATGTATACATGGAGGTGGATTGGGAAGCAGTTCACTTGAGTATGAGAGACAATCGATTGTAGTATGAACTTGTTTATGTCTTATCTTGAATTATTATGATGTAATACTTACGTTGCAACTATGTTATCATTATGTTATTATCTCTTATGATTACACCTTATATTGACTAACCATTTTGAGATATCTTATGTTGGCATATTAGCTTTCATAGTTAGTACCTTTGTACTAACGCTTATTTCCTACATTGTAACCAAATGTTGGGTTTCATATTTGAGTTACTATTGGAGGCTAGAGTTTCTACGATCGTAGAGAAGCGAAGAAGTTGTGAGTCCTAATAGCTTTGAGGAAAAACCTTTAAGTTCCTTGTATGTCTTTCATTATGTATTTAGACTTTGGGGTGTTTGGTATGAAGGAAAATGTTTTCCACAGAAAATGTTTTCCTTCCTGGAAAACAAGTTGATTTTTGACTTATTTTCTCATGGTTGGTTGGTGAGTAGAAATTATTTCCTAGAAAAGATTTTTAGTGTACGATTTATGAATGAAAAATATTTTTGACAAATATAGAGTAGAAAATAAATTTTGAAATTGAAAATATTTTTTAAAAATAAACTTTAATTTTTTTTTTTGGTTCTGTTGGGGGGCTTGTAGAGAGTGGGGCTCAAGGGTAAGGTGAAAAAATGAAATATTGATGTTGAAAATATTTAATAAGAACAAAATTGATTTTTTTTTTTGGGGGGGGGGGGTGGAGGTGGTAGGGGTGGATGAGTGTGGGTTGGGTAGGGTGTGGGGGGGGGGGGTCGAGGGTAGGGGTGACCAAATGAATTTTTGAAGGTAAAAATGATTTTTAAAAAAAAATCTTAATTTTTTATTTGGGGGGGTGGGGGGGTGGGAGGGTCAAAAATGCCCTTAACTTAGTGGAAATGGTTCCGAAATGCCCTTCTTTCACCTATTGGATCAAAATTGCCCTTTCATCCCCCTATTTGGATCAACAATGCCCTCAAGGTTAAGTTTAAGCCTAAAAGTACCCTTCCTTTTAACAGAAGCTTATGTGGGATAAATGATTTTTTAAAATTAAATATGTGGCATTATTATTATTTATCCACATGCAATTAACTAAACCCAATTTCATCCACAATCGTACCCATTAACCCAAACTCATTTCGAATTAAAAGACCCAATACTTTCTTCATTTTCCTTCTCCAAAATTATTTGGAGAAATTAATAAAGTACTCATTTTCAAGATATTTTGAATTTTACTTGGTTTTCAATATTCTACTGTCCCGTTTTCTAGCACAACCTTGTACATTATACTTGTGGCTCTCAAAATGTAAACAAATGTTGGTAGATGTAAGTTTTTCTAATTCCAGTTCCGTTTCTCCATCAACGTTAGAAATGCACCTATTTAATGCTATGTACGCACTTGAATGCTTCTGATAACTTGTCGACAAGTCAGATTTTTCTAATGATGATGACCCAATTGAGATTTTTCACTTTTGACTTGGATGCTTTCGTTGTCATTTCAATGCTTTTGTTTTTTAAAATAAGTTCATGACCTTAACAAGTTATACTCTTCCGAGGATGATGTTGATCATGCCCAACACTTTATTAATTCACCAAATAATTTTGGAAAAGGAAGATGAAGAAAGTGATGGGTTTTTAAGAAATGGGTTTGGATTAATGAGTATGACTGTGATGAAATTATATCCAATTAATTATATGTGAACCAAATAAAATAATACCACACATTTCATTAAAAGAACTTTTTGTGGCACATCAGCATCTGTTAAAAGGAAGGGTAATTTCAGGCTTAAACTAAACCTTGAGGGTATTTTTAATCCAACTAGGTGGATGGGAGGGCATTTTTGATCCAACATCTGGAAGAAGGGCATTATTGAACCATTTCCAATACATTATGGGAATTTTTGACCCTTTACTTTGAAGTTGAAAGTATTTCTTAAAAACAATCTCAACTTTTTTGGAGGGGTGGGTGGGTGGTCGAGGATCGGGATGAAAAACAAAAAAATTAAAGTTAATTGTTTTTAAGGGGATTGGGGGTGGGGTGGGGTGGGGTGGGGGCTTATTAGGGACGGGGGAGCGAGGGTAGGGGGTGGGCATAAAAAATAAAAAATTGAAATTAGAAATATCTTTTAAAAACAACTTTTTATATTTTTCGGGGAGGGGTGGTGGTAAGGTTTGGGGGGTAGGGGTGAGGATGGGGTAAAAAAATTAATTTAAAAACAAGATTTAAATTTATTATTTGTGTTATTATTATTTTATTTTATTTTATTTTATTTGGGGGGGGGGGGTGGCTAGGGACAAAATAAATAGATTTTTTCAACAAACAAATAATTGTAATTAGAAATTGGAAGAGAGTTTTGGAAAATATTTTCCTTAAATTTTTGAAGGGAAGTCATTTTCCTTGAATTTGAGGAAAATGAGTTGATTTGGAAAACATTTTCCAAAATATTTAAGCAAACAAAACATGAGAAAATTGGAAAATATTTTCCGCAAAATGTTTTCTTCATACCAAACACACCCTTTATGTGGGGTAACTCTCAAGACTTTTATTCATGTAATTCGTAGATGGTTTGAGAAACTTATGTTAGAAAGACTTTCATTTTTATTAAGTACATTTCGAGATATGTCTTTAAAAAGTTTTAAATTTTTTCATATTTTCTATGCTTTTATCTAATGAATGATAAGAGCTTGTATAAGATCTCCTCAAGATCGAATACGCCATGTTACGACTAGGGGGTGCTCTCGGGTCATGACATGTCCATAATTTGCATGAACCCTATTTGTCAATTAGTCTAGAGATGATAAGTAATATTCAACCCTTGAGTTGAGTTGTCCAATCCCATTATTTGGCTTGAACACCCCTAGTCCAGCATTCTTGAGATGAGTAGTATCATTGACTCCTTGAGTTATAGAGTTGTTGAGTTCCAAGTATTGAATTCTATGCATGGTTATTAAAAACCTTGAACTGAGTTGTTCACATCCATAATTCGGCATGAACCCTATTTTAAGAAGTCTTTTGACAAATTGTTTTAAAACTTCTTTTAAAGCCTTGAGCACCAAGTTGAGGAAGAGCTGAGTTAATTTTCTTGAAAATGATATATGGGAACTAAGTATTCCCAAGAGTAAAGGGAATTACACTTAAGATGAGAGGAATTTGAGATTTCCAAAGGTGTTTTAGAAGTTTGAGTACCATCTCGTTTAAGAGAAAGATTTTTCAGTAATAATCTCAGACCACAGAAAGATAAAATGTTTCCTTTAAAACATATTTAGCTAAGTATAATTTGGGAGTATCATTGAGTACGGACATGGGGAGAGTCGATACAACTCACAACCCCTATAAGCAATGTAGCCAAAGTAGGTAGAACAGATCATACTTTTTAGATGATTCCTTCATGCCTTTAGCATAGACTTCTTGATCCACATAGTAGTAGGCTCAATACACCGAAAAAGTATAAGACGTCTCTGGCAGCGTGCGTTAGACGTTTTATCATCACATAGCTCATAGTGATGGTTTTTGGTTAGACAAATTCCCTCGGAGATATTCTGTATTCTTTTATACATGGAGTTTACTTTTTATTTCATATACAAGCAAATTTTATCTTTAATCTTTACATACAAACTGAGTTACAATTATATTTTTGCATACATTGAGTTGCTTTCTATCGTCTTAAAAGCATTATCTATATTGCATATGTATTGTTGCATTATATTGTGTTGCGTATCCAGAGTTGAGTACTCAGAGTTTATTTTCTTAAGATTAAGTTGATTCTTTTTTCAGTGCATTGAATATCTTATTATTGACTTGAGCCTTATTTCACTGAGTTGAATATCTTATCATTGAGTTGAACCCTATTTTCTCTGAGTTGAGTTGAACTATGTTTCTTTGAATTGAGTTGAGTTGAAAAGAGGTAAGTATGTTTCTTTTCCCCTTCAAGCTTATGTTTATGCTTAAGAATTCCCATTACATGCTCATACATTCCATTACTAAGACATTTGTCCTACATCATTTCATGATGCACATACATATATTCATGATCATCAAAAGGTGTTTCGTTGGGATCATGGGATATTACAGTCAACATCATTGAGCCTTATTACATTCTGGAGGACTTCATCTTTATCTTACAACTAGTAATTTGAGATGTCGTGGGTCTTGTCTCAATATTCTCCTGTAATAGTAGAGGCTTCATAGATAGAAAATGGAGTATAAGAAGTATGCTTCATATATTTTGTTAAATATTTTGAAGACTTGAGTTAGCTATTTCAGGCTTGTTGAATAAACTATTTTATTCAAAGTTGAACATTTTAGTTTTTTTAAGCTTTGTAGTCATTCACGATGAGAATTTGCTTGGGAGACAGCAGTGGTTCTTGAGTGCAGGCCACGTCCAGGATATAGGCTCGGGTCGCCACAGATTGTCCACTAGAAAGTTTATTTTTCCATGCTTCCATGCAAAATTCATAAATTATCAATGACTTTAAATTGTGCAATTTTTCAATCTTAAATGTTGGCAAATGTATAACTATCCTTCTCAATCAACTTTACTTTGATACACAAGATTGATGTCACGTTCCTAACTATGAGAGTGATCCACTAGAAAGGTTGGGTGTATGATTGTATAAGAAATTAACCTATAATATTGAATGTGGAACTTAATTTTTAAAAGTGCAATTTTGGAAAAAAAGACATACAATTGTATTTTCGAATGTTTTCTCCATTGTATAATTATATAAAATAATGAAGGGATAATAACAATATTGGTCCTTAAGATAGAGGGTTCATATGAAACAATTGAGAGAACATTATTAACTGAAAAGATTTACAAATGGCAAGGGATTATTGATTTTGAACACGTGAGACCTTATATTAAAACAAATTTTGCCAGTCATAACTATTTCAAGGATTCTGAAAGGAAAAGTAAGAAAAATAACTGTCATCAGGATAGTATGACAAATTTATATATTTGCAGACCGATTAACATAGTATCATTATTTGAGGAAAACAGTTAACGAATCAAAGAAAATGTTTTTTTTTTGAAAAAAATGAGACCATAAAAATATTGTGACCTTTGTTTGTAAAAGTGTTGCTAAAGTTCCAATAGAGAAAAATTCGGAGATGCATATTTCTGGTTTTAGCAACTGTTCCCACATAAAATTTTAGTAATTTATCATAATAAATCCAATAATTCACATAATCTAGCGAAGAGTGCACGAAACATAAGCAATTGAATTATCCAAACAATCATGTTGCGGAGTTAATAATACTGTTTTGTTGCATTGCCTTCCATGAAACCCTTAACGGATTTCATCTATCATTAGTTTTGACCATAAAGATATTGTGGTTGCTGAAGCGGCATGGAAGACTGTTGAAGCAGTGACATCTTCTGGGTTGGCAATAGTGTGGTCTACAGTTGTTTTTCTTGCTTGTGTCTTTGTAAAAGTAGTTGCTGCATATTTGCCGATGTTGGCTCTGTGACATTCTCTTGGGGTAGCTTGAGTTTTTCTGTGGGGAACTGAGCTTTGGTTGCACTGTGTTGGTGTAGAAAATATTGAAAGAGAATACTATCTTTTTGAGAATGCTCAAGTTTTGTATTAGTCTACTTAAAGCGCTTCAGATGATTACAATCATCAACCACATCTCTATTTATACTAGTAATAATATAAATCAAAGGTCTTGCACAAATAACTAGATACATGTATCACAATTTATTGGATACATGTATTACGAAATTTTAAAAGACATCTTGAAAAATTAAGAGACAATACTGAAATACTAAACATCAAGGTGTGAATGCATTAAGTCCAACACTCCCCCTTAATGTATTTACTTGAAAACTCAAATGCCTTCTTGAAGATGGCCAAACTTTTCACTTGGAACTGTTGTGGTGAAGATGTCAGCAAGGTGTTCTCCTGTCTGACAATAATTGCAACTGAATTTCGTCTTTCTCTTACATTTTTGAATATCTACTTTTTGATTGAGTTTGGTTTTGCAAATCCACTTTAGACTTTCAACTTCTCTTTTATTGTTATATTTACACGCTCCCAAGTATTATTTTTTTCAATCTTCCAATTTTTTTCTGCTTAGACTTTCTTCCAAACATCATATTTTATTGCCTCCTCATAATTTTCTTTCTTAATATGGACAAAGTTGCATTTTTGATAAATGTCACTTAACATTTTTGTTCTTATTGGAAGTAGTTCTTCATCATCTGAATATGAGATTTCTCTTGTTTGAGGAACATCTTCCTATTCCTCGTACTCTTCTTGATTTGACACTTCTAAAGATATGATAGAAGTGTTATCTACTCTATTCTTATATCTCAGAAAGGTATGACACCATGTCTTTATGCTTGAGAAGTTTCAAACCATGAATATTCAAGTGAAAAAATCTTTCGTGACAAAGCCATGAATCATCTACAACTTCATTTTTGAATGCGTTGTAATGAAATTGTAAAAGAAATTTTCTTTTTATCATCTCTACTTCAACAATAACTTTATTTGGCTCAATTTTATCATTAATCTTGCAATAATTATCTCTAAACATAAGAGAATAACAATTATTCATTAGTTGACAAACACTAACCAAATTTTCTTTCAAGTTAGGAACATAAAAAACATCATCAATTTGCTTACCACTGCTTTTCATGTTGATTGAAATGATAACTTTACCTTTTGCATTAACTAAGGCTCCATTCTCCATTCTCACTTTTGTAGCGATGCTATTATTAATTGAGAGGAAAAAGTTTTCATCTCCAGTCATGTGATTGCTACAACCACTATCAATATACCATTCATTGCTTATTGTTGAAGTATCACATTGAGAAGCAAAGAAAAGATTTTCTTCCATTTCTTTCTCCCGTTTTTCACAGAAATTTGTTTGCACATGTTGCTTGTGTGTAACGAACAGAGAGTAACCCCTAGACGTTACCGGAGTACGCAACCCCAAAGGGGTCTTATACAAGCCCTTAGCATAATCGTCACTGCATTATGACCTTAAAATAATGCGGAAATTTAAAACATTTTACAATAGGAGTTCAAACTACCTTTTTATAGAGCAAAATAGTAAGAATCTAATAACATTGTGACACATACATCATCTACAACTACAATTTCAAAAAAAGTCATCAAATAGGGTCCTTCGCCTTTTAGACACAATAGTCTATTAGAACAAAAGTTCATAAAGAAGATTACTAAGTCTATTACATAAATAGAGAAATCATAAAGTGACATCAAATGCATTAGTCCTCGGATTTTTGAGGACCTACCAAAATTCTTGGAAATAAGAAGTCCAAGCTTTCTTCAAGGAAGTAGGAGCAAACCAATTAGCCGAAACCTATACTCATAATAGAAAAGGGAGAAAGGGGTTAGTACAATTAATGCACTAAGTATGGAGAAATGGATAAAATCTATTAAAACATGAGAAAGGGAAATTTATATGTGAAGTATACATTTATGAGGTTTTTGAATGCCATTTACATCATCATGATAACGTATAAGACAATAGCCCAAAAATGTCAAAACTACAATGCAGGCATGACCTTAGCAGTATTTCTAGGATCCAATTGTGCAATGTAGATTTGGCATCCCACATTACCAACGCTACTAAGCATTACTATAGAAACCACTTTGGCCACATATATTACATTTACATTCATCACATACCAATAAGCATAAGTGAAATACACGCATCATGAGCAACATTTGGATATAAGGATAGGTTCACTTAAACTATTATCCATATGACTTACATATTTTCATATTACTTCATGACTAAAAAGAACTCCCTATAACATCCTTCAAAGCCTACTAGTGCAATGAACAAGTGAAGTACCATACCCCACTTGAACTTAGTCTACTTATTAGCATATCATAGTTCATACTTCATTCATTACTTTATTATTTAGGGAAGATCAACCATAACCGATATAGACCATGAGATCTTACATGGAATACGGTGTCGTAAAGCTCCACACCGAAAAGAAGTGTTCTACTTGCCAAGTTAGAACCTACATACTAGCTAGTATGGGGATCCACTAGATAAGTCCTACGGGGAAAATTAGTTAATGGATAAGGAGATTTCTTCTAGGGACTCTACCTATTGCATTAACGGAGTAGTCCACATCTCATGAGTATCACTAGGATAACAAAACCTCTTTCATTAACATAAGGGTCTTTTCCTCATTGGCCATATCCTCTCGGTGCTTAGTATACTTTCCAAACTTACTACCATTGTTTAATTGTATCTACATGTGTGAAAAGTAATCTATCTTCGTTCAATACAATTCAACATAAAACTCTTAGATTCATTAGGTGAGAATACACTTTCATCCTAGAATCAACATACATATTTAAGTAGCACTTCCACAATATCAATTATAGTGTCTCCATGAGGACTATACTTCCAATCAACACAAGAGAATAAATACATTATACATAATTCATTCCACACAATAGGTAAGGTTCAAAGGAGTGGAAACCATCCCATACTACCTTTCTACATCCTTTCATAAGCCACGTACATTGAAAGCAAATTCAAAGTCTATGTACAATATTCATCATCATACATACAAAACCTAGAATTTACCCCTTTCTCAATGTTAGGAATCATGTATCATGATTTTCCCCCATCTATATTACAATAGGCATGAAAACAAGATTCTATGACTAGAGAATCATCAATTACCATGCATCATGTTCATATCTGCTGAACTCATCCATCAACATCAAGAAATTAGGTCATAGGGTGCACATGTGTTCTTGGAAGCTTTTCACAATAGAAATCATCAGGTAATACCAATATTTTCATAATTCAAGGCATATAACATAAAGAAAACGATTTTGGATTGAACCCATGGCTAGATCAAAAGCCCTAGTTTTTGGTCACAATATAGAATTCCAAAATAGAAGTTTTGAAGGGATTCATGGAGAAAATAATCCATAAATCGACATCCCGATACCTTAATTGATGATTCCCCACGAAATTGAAGTGAGAAACTTGAGAAATTGGTCTTTTTCTTCAAGCTTCCAATTGTTATCCCATGGAGGTTGAGTAGAGAGAATTTTCGAGTAAAATGAGAGTGATTTGGGGAATTGATTTGAGTTGGTAAAAATAAATTAAAACTGACCCTAAATCAATATATAACCCTCACCTAAATTACCCAAAATACCCCTCACTTAATTGGGTCTTTTTGTGAAGTAAAATTGACTTAAAAACGAGGCGATCGAATCTCAAACGTGGCTGCGCATCGCGGGACACCTCCAAATCTTTTTTGTGAATTCTGGCTTGAGGGTATGATCCTCGTGAAGGACCCTCATCATGAGGAACTTTTTGCCTACCAAGTGTTTGATGCGCGACGTGTGATGGCCCTCACATCATGGTTGTTCGCAACCTGCTTTTGCAGCCTCCTTGCCAATGTTTGGGTCCTCCTTAAGAACCCTTCGGGTGGTCCTTGGGGAGTCGTAACTAGATGTTTTAACTTTATAAACCATATTTTACCTATTTAAAGTATTTTTACAAGTTTTATACTTCATACAAAACTCATAAACTTTCACAAAACATAAGGACGTCTACTAGTTCAATTTCGCTAGTTTTCGGACATCAAGGCCGTCCTTTGGCGTCCAGGCTCTAATACTTCTAAATCAACTTTGTTACATTAGTTTAGATATATAAACATTATTTTAATCATTATTTAATAGTTGAGTCTCTAGTCTAAGACATGGGACTTTTGGGGTGTTATATTATCCCCCCTTGGGAACATTCGTCCCCGACTGACACCTTAACTTGCTTTTAGGAAAAAGGGAGAGACTCAATACTAGAAGCCCAACAATAACAACAACATCATGAGTCACAGCTCATAGGATCACTTCTCGACTCCATTCATCGCATAATCATGCATTACACAAGGCAACTCAATTCACAATTTATCATATATAAGAGCTCAACATTTCACATCACATAAGGAGGAACTACCTTCTCCTTTTCATCATAAGCTCAAAACGAATCATTAAAGAATTACATGCACTTTTTCTCAACACAACATCAACATGCTCTCTATAAGTATCATGAAGGCCACATATAATAGACTACATGCAAGTGCAATTTGTCCATGAGAACACATTTAACAAAAACTTCATTGAAGCATGAACTTTTGCAAAGATATGCACATACTAGAAAAGCAAGCCAAGTTCAACATTGTTCATAATTTTCTCTTAAGAGAAACTACTAACCTAAACATTGGCTAGAAGTAGGAGGAAAAAGATGAGGATAGCGGGACTTCATTTCGGCCTCGGCCTCCAATGTTTCTCCCTCAACTAGATGGTTTCTCCATAGGAGTTTCATGGATCCCACCTCTTTATTCCTCAACTTCTTGACTTGACTATCTAGGATTTCATCTGGAACCTCTTCATAAAAAAGGTTTTCATTCACCTCTAACCCTTCAATCGGGAAAATAGACACTGGGTCACCTATACATTTTTGAGTATAAAGACATGAAATACGGGATGAATCGGGGCTAGTTCACATGGTAACTTCAACTCATAAGAAACTTTCCTGACCCGCTTCAATATTTCATAAAGGCTCACATTACGGGGACTAAGTTTCTCATTTTTACCAAATCTCATCACCCCCTTTATGGGTGAAATCTTCAAGTAGACCCGATCCCCTATTTAAAACTCAAGGTCTCTCCTTCTATTGTCGTCATAGGATTTTTGCCGACTATAGGCTGCTTTCAACCTATCCCTTATCATTCAAAATTTTTCCTTAGCCTCATAAACTATCTCGGGACCAAGAAGTGAAAACTCAACTACCTCAAACCCCCCAACCGAAGATCTACAACTCCTACCATGCAGTGCATCAAAATGTGCCATAGAAATATTCAAATGGTAGATACTATTGTAGGAGAACTCTATAAACGTAGGTGATCGTCCCAATTCCCTTGAGGTCAATAACACAATCCCTTAACATATCTTCTAGGGTTTGATTAGTACGCTTCGATTGGCCATCCGTTTGAGGATGAAAAGCGGCGCTAAGTTTCACTTGAGTACCTAGCCCGTTTTGAAAAGACCTCCAAAAATGAGAAGTGAATTGGGCACCTCTAGCCAAGATGATGGACAAAGGGATCCCATGAAAAATTACAATCTCATTAAGGTACAACCTAGCATATTCCTCCACCAAATAAGTGATTTGACGGGGATAAAATGGGCAGATTTTGTCAATCTATCAACAATCACCCATATTTAGTCATTTTGCATGGGTTCGAGGCAAACCCACTATGAAATACATATGGATATCTTTCTACTACCAAGTAGGGACATCCATAACTTGAATTAACCCTCCCGGTCTTTGATGTTCGGCCTTGACATGTTTACAATTATGACATTTAGCCACAAACTCCGCTACATCCATCTTCAAACTGTCCCAACAATAGACCTCTTGAAGATCACGATAGATTTCAGTGGCGCACGGATGAATAGAATATCGTGAACCATGAGCTTCTTCGAAAATTAGTCTTCTCAAGTCATCAACATCCGATACACACAACCATCCTTGGTACCTAAGTACAACATCCCCCCTTGGGAGAATGACTAATTGAGCTTACTAAGAACCGATTCCTTCAACTCCGTCAATAGAGAATCAAGATGTTTCTTAGACTTCACCTTAACCACTAAAGACGACTCAGAGTTATGATGAACCATGAAACCCACTTTTAAAGAATCTTCTAACCGAACACCCAACCGGGCAAATCTATGAACATCTTTCACTAGCTCTTTCTTACCCTCTTCTACATGAGACACACTACCCATAGTCATTCGACTCAAAGCATCCGCAAAAATATTTGCTTTTCCGGGGTGGTAAAGGACAATCATGTCATAGTCTTTCAAGAGCTCTAACCACCTTCTTTGCCGGAGATTCAACTTTTTTGAGTGAATACACATTGGAGACTCTTATGGTCGGTGAATACGTCTACATTCACACTATACAAGTAGTGCCTCCATATTTTCAAGGAAAGCACTACGGATGCTAATTTAAGACCATGAGTTGGATAGTTCTTCACATGCACCTTGAGGTATCTAGAGGCATATGCTATCGCCTTCCCATGTTGCATGAGGACACAACCCAAACCTACTCAAGAAGCATCAGATGTATCACAAACCATTATATGCCATCCGGTAAGTCCAATACCAGAGAGAGGTATGCTTAACTTTCAACAATTGAAAATTCTTCTCACATTTCTCCGACCATACAAACTTAGCCTTCTTTTGAGTCAAGGTCGTCAATGGAGATGCGATGGATTAAAATCCCTAAAAAAACCTTCTATAATACCCGGCCAAACCCAAAAATCTTTGAATGTCAGTAAGGCTGAAAAGTCTAGGCCAAGTTTTGAACGCTTCCATTATTCTTGGATGTACTCTTACCCCTTCACTAGACACAATTTGACAACGAAAAGCAATTGATCTCAATGAAAAGTCGCACTTACTATATTTGTCATAGAGTTGGGCATCCTTGAGGACTTACAAAACTATCCTCAAATGGTTCACATGGTCACCCTCCCTTTTAGAGTATATCAGGATATCATCAATAAATACAATCACAAACAAATCACGATAGTTTCTAAAAACTGGATTCAAAAGGTCTATGAAAGCCACTGGGGAATTTGTTAGACAAAAAAGACATGACTCTGGAATTCAAAATGACCATACCTAGTACGGATAGCCATCTTGGGTATGTCAACTTATCTAACTCTTAGTTGATGATACCCCGACCTCAAATCAATTTTTGAGAAATATCTTTCCCCTTGAAGTTGGTCAACCAAATCGTCAATCCTAGGGAGAGGATACTTGCTCTTTTTGGTGAACTTATTTAGTTTTAGCTAGTCAATGCACATCCTAAGGGACCCATCCTTCTTTTTCATAAACAACACCGGGGAACCCCTTCGCGAAATACTTAGTCGTATGAAACCTTTGTTTAGTAAATATTTGAGTTGAATCTTTATTTCCTTCAACCCGGCCGGAGCCATCCGGTAAGGAGAAATTTAAATGAGTTTTGTATTCGCCAATAAGTCACTGCCGAAGTCTATTTCCATCTCGGGAGGAATTTCGGGTAAGCCATCGGGTAAGACTTCTTGAAATCCTTCACAACGGGGACAGAATCTAGTGGGGGAGTCCCGAACTCAAGATGCTCGACTCTCACAATATGATAGATATATCCTTTAGATATCAACTTACAAGCTTTAAGACATGAAATGATTCGACTTTTTGAAGAAAGGTTTCCCCCCTTCCACTCTAAAATTGGTTCATATGGAAATCAAAATTTTACTACCGAATCCTACAGTTGATGGAAGCAAAACAAGAATGTAGCCAATCCATCCCAAAAATCATATGAAAGTCCAACAAATCCATATTTACCAAATCCACTAAAGTTACTTTATCAGGAAATGACACGGGACAACCCCTATAAACTCTTTTAACAAGTACGGAATCATCCACTAGGGTAGAAACCAAAAAAGGTTCATGAAAAACATCGGGAAGTACGTCAAACTTCATGGCTACTAAAGGGTTACAAAATATAAAGTGGAACCGGGATCTAGTAAAGCATAGACATAAATGGAAAACACTTGTAACATACTGGTGACAATATAAGGAGAATCTTCTTGATCACCCCTAGAGCGGAGTGCATAGAAGTGATTCTTCTTAGAAGCATCGGGGTTTGGAGAATTATTAGGAGATTGTGTGCTTTCCCTTCCTTTGGCTGCATGGATTGCAAAATCCTTCAATTGGTGGTCACTTTTCCCACATCCATAGAAAATGCCCATACCAGCAAGACACTTCCCTTCATGTTGTTTACCACACTTGGAACAAGTAGTTCCACAAAAAGGAAACACTTATCTTCTTCTTGAGGCTTAGGGGTAGTCCTCCTCCCCTTATTGGGATTTGGAGCATTGGAGGGACTTGGATTGGAAAACCTCTCCTTGAACCTTGGTTTATCTTGTTTTTCAAACCTAGCCTTAAAGGAATTTTCCTCATTGGGATTTGATCTCTTCAACTCCCTACCAACTTGTTTAAGCTTTTGTTCCTTAATTTGTTCTGCATGGACCATAATAGGAGAAATGTCCATGCTTGGAATTATCATAGCTGACCTACATTCATTCACCACAAGATCAGATATCCCTATAACAAACTTATTCATCGTGTCCCTAGAGTCCGCAACCATGGTAGGAGCATACTTGGATAGTTGAGTAAACTTGAGGCTATACTCCTTCACACTCATATTCCCTTGGAGAATATTGATAAATTGTTGCATTTTTATCTCTCTTAGTTCCAAGGGAAAAACCTATGAAGGAAAGCCATTTTGAAAGCCCCCAAGTAATTCGTCCTTCTCTAATTGGTCTATCATCTTTCAATTGTTCATACCAAAATTGAGCCACATATTTGAGTTGATAGGAGGCTAGTTCCACCTTTTCTTGAGAGGTCATACCTATGGCATCTAGCACCTTGAATACTTCAACTATAAGCCATTGTGGGTCTTTTTCCACCTTGGAGCCAAAGAATGTATGGGCATTCATCCTTGTGAAATCTTATATCCTTAAAGCGGTTGTGCTAACATTTTGATTCACTTGCACCCTAGCATCCCTAGCAATTTTAGTAGCCAACACTTGAGTCAAACTATGGATGGCAGCCCTTATCTCAACATTGGAGATAGCCCGTTCTTTAATAGGAACTTGAGGGTTTTGAGGAGCTTGATGGGGACCCGCCTCATTCGTGTTCTCCACTTCGGCTCTCCTAGAATTATTCCTCTTTGTATTAATGGCCTATAATCACAATAAAAGGATTAGATGGAAAGAGTTAAATAGAGTTGCGACTCCAAGCACGATATAGAATAATGAAGAGAGGAAGGTTCCTAATCATCTCATAGCCTCCAATTCATAAAGGTGATGCGTTTAACATTTATTAATAAGACTCTACTAAACCTGGTGTGTGTGACATCAAGCCTACTATTATCACAAAAGCATATGCTTTGATACAAAATTTGTAACAACGGGAGAGTACCCCCTAGACCTTACCGGTGTACTAGACCCTGGGGTCTTATGCAAGCCCTTAGCATAATCGTCGCTGCATAATAAACTTGAAATAATTCGGAAATTTGAAACATTTTACAATAAGAGTTAAAACTTTTTTTATAAAGAAAAATAGAAAGAATCTAATACCACTGTAACACATACACCATCTACTAATACGAGTCCAACAAAAGTCTATAAATAGGGTCCTTAGCACTTTGGACACAATAGTCTATTAGATCAAAAGTACATAAAAGAAGATTACGAAGTCTATTACATCAATAGAGAAATCATTAAGTGTCATCAAATGCATTAGTCCTCGGATCTTTGAGGACCTACCATAATTCATGGAGATAAGAAGTCCAAGCTTTCTTCAAGGATGTAGGAGCAAACCAATTAGCCGGAACCTATACTCATAATAGAAAGGGAGAAAGGGGTTAGTACAATTTATGCACTAAGTACGGAGAAATGCATAAAAATCAGTAAAACATGATAAAGGGACATTTACATGTAAAGTATGCATTTATAAGGTTTTTGAAAGAAATTAACATCATCAAGACAATACATAAGACAAAACCCCAACAATGTCCAAGTTACAATGAAGGCATGACCTTAGCACTTCCTAGGGTCCATTTGTGAAATGTAGATTTAGCATCCCATACTACCAAGCATTCCCATAGAAACAACTTTGGCCACACATATTACATTTACATTCATCACATACCAATAATCAAAAGTGAAATACATGCATCATGAGCAACATTTGGATATAAGGATAGGTTTACTTCAACTATTATCCATACAACTTACATATTCTCATATGACTTCATGAATACAAATAACTCCCTATAACATCCTTCAAAGCCTACTAGTGCAATGAACAAGTGAAACCCCATATCCCCACTTGAAATTAGTCGACTTATTAGGATATCATAGGCTAGTTCATACTTCGTTTGTCACTTTATTATTTTGGGAAGATCAACCATAACCGACATAGACCATGAGAGCTTTCATTGAATCCTGTGTCGTAAAGCACCACACCAAAAAAGAGTTTTCTTCTTTCCAAGGTAGAACAAACATACTAGCTACTATGTGGATTCACTACCTAAGTCCTACGGGGGCACGTACTTAAGGGACAGGGATATTGCTTCTAGGGACTCTACCTATTGAATTAGCAAAGGAGTCCCTATCTCATGAGTATCACTAGGATGACCCAAACTCCTACATTAACGGAAGGGCCATTTCCTCATTGGCCATATCCTCTCGGTGCTTAGTATACTTTCCCAACTTACTACCATTGTTTAATTGTATCTACATGCGTGAAGTGTAATATATCTTCGTTCAATAAGAGTCAACATAAAGCTGTTAGATTCATTAGGTGAGAATACACTTTCATCCAAGAATCAACATACATATGTGAGTACAACTTTCACAATCTCAATTATAGTTTTTTCATGAGGACTATACTTCCAATAAACACAAGAGATTAACTACATTATACATAATTCATGTGACACAATAGGTAATCTTCAAGAGAATGGAAACCATCCCACACTACCTTTTTACATCCTTTCATAAGCCATGTACCTCGTAAGCAAAATCAAAGTCTATGTACAATATTCATCATCATATATAAAAACCCTAGAATTTACCCTTTTTCAATGTTAAAATAAATTATCATGATCACCCCAATCTACATCACAATAGGAATGAAAACATGATTCTATTACTAGACAATCATCAATTACAATGCATTATGTTCATATCTACTCAATTCATCCATCAACATTCAAGACATTAGGTCATAGAGTGCACATGGGCTCTAGGAAGATTTTCACAATAGACATCATCAATTAATCCCAATATATTCATAATTGAAGGCATATAACATAAAGAAAACGATTTTGGATTGAACATATGGCTAGATCAAAAGCACTAGTTTTTGGTCACTATATAGAATTAGAAAATAAATGTTTTGATGGACTTCATGGAGAAAATAATCCATGAATCAACATCCCCATGCCTTAATTTATTATTGTCCACGAAATTGAATTGAAAAACTTGAGAAATTGGTCTTCCTTCATGCTCTCAATTGCTCTTCAATAGAGGTTGAGTAGAGAGAGAATTATTGAGAGAAGTTAGAGTGATTTAGAGAATTTATTTGAGTGGGTAAACGGACTTAAAACTCACCCTAAATGAATATATAACTCTCATCTAAAATACCTAAAATACGCCTCACTTAATTGGAACTTTTTGTGAAGTCAAATTTACTTTAAAACGACGCAATTGAATCTAGGACTTGGCTGCGCGTCGCGGGGGCACCTCCAAATCTTTTTTTTTTTTTGAAATCCGGCAGTGAGCCTCGTGAAGGAACTGAGTCACGAGGCACTTTTTGCCTACCAAGTGTTGGCTGTGCGACGGGTGATGGCCCTCACATCTTGGTTGTTCGCAGCCTCCTTGCCAATGTTTGGGTCCTCCTCAAGGACCCTTCAGGTGGTCCTTGGGGAGTCGTATCTAGACATTATGACCCTATAAACATTATTTTACCTATTTAAATTATTTTTAAAAGTTTTAGACTTCATACGATACTCCCAAACCTTCACAAAACATAAGGACATCTACTAATTCAATTTCGCTAGTTTTTCGACATCAAGGCCGTCCTTTGACGTCTAGGCTCTAATACTTCTAAATCAACTTTTTTACATTAATTTAGGTCCTAAAACATAATTTTAATCATTATTTAATAGTTCAGACTCTAGTCGAAGTCATGGAACTTCCGGGGTGTTACATTGTGCCAACAATCATTGTCAATGTGACCAGTTTTTTTTTACAAAAGTTACATTGGGGCTTTCCTTTGCGCCACTGCATTGTGATTAGTCCTTTTACAAATTTTACAAAAAAGACTATTACTGTTCTCACCTTTTTTTTCAACATTCTTAAAAGAATCACCATGATCCTTTTTATTTTTTGGATTGTAATTCTTCTTCTGTTGATTTTTCGAGAAATTTTGAGAATTCTCATTTGTTTTAGACTGGAAAGTCGTCTCTTTGGGTTGAACTTCACGAAAAACCTTCGCTTCTCATGTGCACGAAATTATCCGACTAGCTTAGAAAGATCTTTCGTCTCCTCAGTGATAGCAACAATGTACACATACTTTTCTGTGACACTAATTAGAATCTTTCCACAACTTGTTGGTGAGAAATTTTATCACCTTGATTTCTCATTTCATTAATAATATTCATGACTCTTGTGCAATATTCATCTATTTTTTTCAGATTCTATCATCTTAAATATTTTAAACTCTCTTCAAGAGTTTCAATATTTATAGTGCTTACCTTTTCGTCACCATACACTTCAATTTCCAAAGACTATCAAGCTTGCTTTGCAGTCTCACAAGTTACAATTTTTTTAAAATATGCTATTGAGAATCTCATTTGGATTTTGCTCAAGGCTTTTGCATCTTGACGATACTTATCCTCAAGATTCTTCATATATGCTACTGAAAGTTCACCATCATTTTCTGGCTCTTCATAGCCATTTACAACAATAGTCCACAAACCTTCAGGTTTCAAATGTGTTCTAATTCTAATCTTTCAGTATTAAAAATCCGTTCCATCAAAAAATGGAGTAAGAACAATTGTAGGAAATATAGAAAAGGAATACTATCTTTTAGAGAATTCTCAAGTTTTATATAGGCTACTTAAGGCCACTTGAGATGATTACAATCATCAACTACATCTCTATTTATTCTAGTAATAATGTAAATCAAAGGTCTTGCACAAATAACTACATACATGTATCACAATTTACTAGATACATCTATTACGTAATTCTAAAAGACTTCTTGAAAAAACTAATAGACAATATTGAAATACTAAACATCAAGGTGTGAATGCATTAATTCCAACAATTAGTTTCACTCTGTGAGCTTAATGAGCTTATGTCAACTTGTTGACGATTGTTAACAGGATTCTGTTGCAAAGACACCGTAGACACCTGTTCCAATGAGTTCAAAGAATTGGAACCAGGCTGTATTGTATTTATCATGTCTTACTGAGAGTTGGAATTTTTCGATATGCCAGACAATGAGTTCATTGCTTGCTGATGTTTCATTAACTGATGACTTCAAAAGAATTGTTTTTGCATCAGTAGCAGGTTGCATAGCGGTGTTAATTGTTTGTTTTGCAATATTTGCTTCTCGTGTTGAATAAAAGTAAATATGGCTGCGCATTTGAGTTTTGCTGTAGTGATTCGAGGATTACCTGTTGCTTTAAATGTTGCTTTGCTTGTTGCTGTTGCATTATCTTCTGTCTATGAAAAAGTGTAGGAGTTCTTTCTAAATTTCTGATCTGTAACCTATTTTGCTCTGCAACATTCTCTGCCAGGCGCTGGATTTATGCTGTAGGGAACCGAGCATTGCCTTAACTGGGTTCGTTCCACATTGTGTACTTAATAAGATTACGTTATCATGTTGAAGACTGTTAACAGGTTTCTGTTATAAGGAGAGAGTAGCCACCAGCTACGGCAAGTTCAGCAAATTACGTTGTCCCAAATCCCATCATGCGATGATGGGAGTAGGAAATAATCGGAACGCCAGAAAAGGAATTGTGTTGCATGTTTGTTAAATAATTCTGTTGCATTGCCTCCATATAACCATGTACGGGCTGCATCGGTGGATTAATTTTACCATCAAGAGATTGTGGGTTCTGAAGCTGCATGGAAAACTAATGAAGTTGGCGCTGTTGTGGAGAAGAAGTCCTGCAGTGTGCCCAATTGGAACTAAGAAAAAAATTATGTGCTTCTCAACCACGACCAGTTTGTTCTTGTGACTAAGTTGTTAAGCCTCAAGAAAAGCATAATACGCTCCAGCGTCACCTTAAACATCTTGAGATTTTCAATTTTCAAGACGCTGACGAAGAGTGTCAGAAACTAAATATCTGTTTAATAAAAGTCCTATTTTTTGTTCGTAGCCCTATTTTTGAAATTTATGCTTCAAGTACCTCCCGCAGCAACTAAAAGGGGAGTAAAGTTTAAGACATGACATATAGAGACAAATAACATAGCACGCAACGTTCACACAATTCAGAAGATATATCAAGCCCTTGCCCGTTGAATGGAGGCCTAATTCCTTCCCCGAAAGCAAAACAAACTAACAGAAAAATTACATGTGAAAATAACTCTTTTATGGTGACCACCTCGACTTCACAATCATTTACAATGCCTCAACACAAACAAAGACTTCACAATCATTCATAATGCTTCAATACACATAAACTATGCAGATTCTAGAAATGAAAAGGAACTAGCCGCATCACAACTAACATCAAAGGAACCAAATTAAAATACCAAAAATGAGAATTTAGTGTCTTGAGATTTCTGCATCAGTTCCTCGTGTGAGAAGTTTCCAATAACCTATAGAATACAATACGCACTACACATTGGACATGCTATAAGAAAATGATGGTGTTTCATTTGAAGAAACATGCTGACAACCCTGCTGCATTTTATGAGCAATTTTCTCGTATAAATAATTGAGGTCTGATAAATACATCTCCTTTATATATTTGATCTGCATTTATAGATTTTCAATAAGTCCAATGCGGAAATGTCAAGAATGCATTCCCACTTGTTGAGGTGATAATTAGATCAAATGCACGATGCAGTAGAGAACAAACTAGAGAATCTTCACAAAAGATCCTTCCAGATAAAAAGGTTTAAAGTGAAGTAGAAGAGGAAGACTACAGCTTATTAAGTTATAACTGGTAAAACAAGTAACTGATCTTTGCTTCCTTCAGCTTCTTGGTAGTCACATCAAGAATACAACTTCCGTAATGTGATCGTAGAGCAGCCCAAAATTAAAAAGAAATGTGTTTGTCCTCAAATGCAAGTGATAAAATATTCATCAGCAAAAGTAAAGAAAATTAGAGAGGGAGGTAAAGAGGGGATCCTGTCTATATGTTTTCTCCATCCTTCGGGACATCAATGCCTGATGCATTAGCTTGGAATACAACAATGGTCCTCGGGTTGTCAGTTCGGTTCTCATTTCGTCCATAAGACATAGATTTTGTGTCGATGTTAGCCGCAATCATTTCGTCCACTTCGTGGGCTGCCAAAAAGGCATCTACACATGCATAGAATCCACTTTTGCATGAAGGAATAGTGAGATCAATAGGGATCCTCTTGCTAGAACTTGCTTGCTTTCTCTCTTTTAATTTTTTCTCAAGTTCTTCTATCTTTTTGTTTGTTTTTATTTCCCGTGCTCTTACGTGTCGGGGTGGCATACTCCTTCCTGCGACTTTTGATCTAGTCATTTCTTATAAAGACTTGGTTAAACGATTAGACGATATTCTGAACATGAGCACGGAAATCATGTTTGGGAAATTGTTTCACCCAACCAGTTGGTGGATTGCTCATCTATTTAGATGATGCGTTGAAAATGATGCATATATTGTACAAGGGTGCAGACAAAGGGGGAACTAGAGGTGTTTCGGTGTGTCGCAAAGTGCATTCGGCGACATAAGCTTGTTCACCGAAATTTTACAACATTACTATGCTAATGGAGTTAATTTAAAGGAAAAATGGAGACACTACGTGAACCGGTGAGAAGTTTGGCGAGCTATACTCAGATCACCAAACAGCCCAATGTGCCTATTTTAAACCCATTCTTTCAAATTCGATCCTACAACCCCAAATAAAGAAATTCAAGACTCTTCAACTCAAACTTCGACGAAGGCCTATAGCATTTCCCCAAATTCAACACATAAAAATTTAACTCAAAGAACAATTGAGTGGGATTTTACCAATTATGCAAGAAGCACCGAATAATAATGGATAATATATGTTATACCATCAACTTAGTAACTCACGAAAGATTTAACAAAGTCAATCATGATGCAAGTGAGTTACAATTTTAATCTAATAAATGAGGTGTTCTATTGCCAACTCCGATACTAAAGAAGTGTTAGGGAGTAATGTAATCCTAATCCGAGCGCTATTTGACAACTAAAACAGTCTAAAAGGGCGAGGAATATAAAACTATAGTGTTGGTGTGTGTTTGTGCAGAGGGAAAAGTTAGATATTATTGAAAATGGGTTCTTAAACCTCCCACTCGCAGTGACCGTCCAGTTTCTGCGCTTTCGACGATATTAGTCATATTCGCCACTTCACTCGGTGAAGCGCCAAGTCTTCTGTGAATGTAATCGACTTTACAACTCACGTTTGTGGTTCGCCTACCATACCTTTTGCTACCTGCATGCAGTTTTTTCAATCACTTCCCTACTCCTGCCTTGTACGAACAAGCACACTATTATTTCATTAATATAAAAAAAGCAAGTATAGGGTTCTGGGTTGCCCCCCAAACATCGCCTTAGTTCACGTCATGGCATGACACAAGTAAACTTTGAAACTTCACTCTTGGGGTTAGCATAGTATCGCTAGGCAAACTTCGTTGTGGTCTCGAGATGAGATGAGATGAGGTATGACCCATTTGATTCTATAACTACTTTATTGAAACTGAATTAAAGGTGACGATCTGGCTAAGGGTTGATACATCTTCTTTCATGCCTTTCATCATCTTGTCCGACCCTTTATCTTTGTTGAGGATACGCGAGACCATGTCCTCAGACCTTCCTCCTTCCAAATCCTTGGCCTTCTGATGCTTATGGGAAGGCACATATCTATCCTTCTACCTATATTTCCAATTCGGATTACGGTCTCTCCATTCAAGATCTCTATCTTTCTAGCGTTCATCTCTATACCAACCTTGATTCCACTTTTTTAGGGTAGTTTGACCGATAGCCACCTCCTTGATTGTCTAGAAAGTTCACCTCCTCGTTATACATATCTTAAAACTTCATTTCCTCAATACTAGTTCTCCCGACCCCCACGGCATTAAAACTATGTGCACAAGCCCCCATGACATTCTTTGAAAGAATGTCAAGCCATGTCATAATCTTGGCCATGTTTTGTTCTCTCTCATTATCCTTTTCAATCTTCTCCTTCGATAGCTGAAAAGTGACAGGAGAGACCTGGTCCTCGCGAGTGTACCACACCCTTTTGATGGTTGTCATTCCATCAAGAAGTTAATCTTCTACTCTGTATGATTGTTGTATTATGCCTCCGGGTAAGAGTTGTCCAACAACACCTTTATTTACCGAATCTAAACTACATTTAAAGTGCTGAAGGAGCTGATTATCACGCAAACCATGGTTTGGCCATTGTATGACCATGTTTTGAACTGTAGCCAAGTTCCGTAAAAAGCCTCTCCAATAAGGAACTTAAAGATTTGAATGCTATTCCGAATAGTCATTATCTTTGGGAGAGGGAAAAATCGCACATTGAATTCGGTAACAAGATCTTCACATAAAGTGATGAAATTTAGGGTTAATTAGATAACCACTTACAAGCTTCCACCATCACGGAAAATGGGAAAAACTGCAGTCTGATTGACTCTTGAGAGATCTTACTCAAACTACATGGCCAATAAATGTCACATACGGGGAGCACTCCCTAGAAGTAACATGCCATACTTGATCTCTCGAAGCTCATATAAAAGCCAATAATTATTATTCATCGCACTGTAATAGTAAATTTAGCAGAAAATTTAAAACTTTTTATACCAAATGATATGCTAGAAACATCCCTTCATATATATATATATATATATATATATATATATATATATATATATATATATATATATATATATATATATATATATATATATATATATATATAATATAAGTTATAATACATATTTAGACACTAACTCTCTTCTTCCATCTTAGAATCAACACCATAAAATGGATTTGGGACACAACCCTTTAACATCATAACCTAATATTTAAGCTATTACAATACATAAAATATAAACTTGACATAGGAAATCCTTGGAACATAAAGATTCCTTTCCTTGTTCTTAGAAACACATATGAAGCTCCTCATCATCTAAAGACATCCCTTAAGAATCCATAACCTACACTTTGTGTAAAAAGGTAGAGAAGAATAATGTTAGTACAAGAATGCACTAAGTATGACAACCATGCAAAAACATGCATTTAAAAGGGACATTTTACTTGAAACCATGCATCATTCCTTTTTGTGAAAACTTTATAAAAATTTGGCACAGTAGCATTATACAATTTACATACTTCATATATGCATATACCATAGTCACAATATCCATAAAATCACACATTACATTTAAATCACATTTTGGATAACATTACAGTAACTCCTCTACCTTTACAGTAACCTCTTTTTTTCTCTTTACAGTAAACTCCTTTTTACTTTAACTCCCTTACTTCCCCAAGTCACTCTCTAGTGATACTTGGTGCAATGCAACACCTTAAGGTCACAAGGAAAACCATACATACAATTTACATAGGCCAACACATACCTTCATGGTAGTATAATTCATCATAGACACATTTAAGCCATGACCATAAGGACATTACAGTAAGCTCTAGTCATTATGCACATATACCTATATTACTTCACATAGAACATTATAAAAGCTTACTCACAATCCCAATCTATATCTACTAGTGCAATGTACATGTAAATCCCCATAAACTCACACATACTTAGTAAACCTATCATGAGACCACAAGACTTAACATATCCTTCATATACCAAACACAATACTATAGTCAACCACATGCACTTCAATGTAGTACCTTAGTCACATAGTCATATTAGAACTTCATAGCATGCATATCATCACATCATGTAGACACTAACACCATATAATGCAAGGGAGCCATAAGTATATGAACATACATTAGACCACCTTCCTAGGACTCCCTTAGATAGCTACTTGTGCAATGTCTAGGTGGGTTCATTACTTCCACCAATCCTAAGTATCTTCCCTTAGGTTATCCTAGTTAGGGTCCTTTATTTTACTTTACTTCCGTTGTCCATTTTACTTTAGGGAAACTATAGCCTCAACTGACACTAAGACCATGTGTACTAAACATGGAGTTTGGTGTTATAGAGCCTTACACCAATGGAAGGTGTTCTTTCCTAGCCAAGGTAGAACATTAACACAAGCAAGCATACTAAGTGAAATCACTTGCTAGATCCTATGTGGCAAGCATAGTTTATGGAACTAAGAGATATACATTACCCTCTACATGCTTATTAGCAAAGGAGCTTCATCTCATGAGAAACTATAGGTGAATCTTCCTCTAGAAAAGTCAACATTTCTTATGGAACCATAGGTGAATTTTCCTCCAAGGTAAGTCAAAACTTTATGGGAACCCAATGGTGAATCTTCCTCCAAGGGGAGCCAACACCTCTCATTGTCAAGTTCACTCGGTGCTAAGCTAAGTTCCCTTTATTTAAAAGCCTTTAGTACTTTATTTCATAAAACATAGGCTTAGGATATTGACTTCCCATATGCTTAGCTCATAGAATATTCAAGAACCTATCTAGTTTTAGGCTAGTATTGAGAAACACCATTCAAGTGTCCCTCTATTGACTAGATCATCATTCATGTGTGTATATACATATGAGTAATCCTTTGACATAACACATTAAGGCCAGACATGTTCATACTTTATTTCATTCATTCATAAGTGTACAAGTGTAACTATATGAGCAATCCTTTCATATAAACACATTTAGACACTAGGTATAATCATACTTCATCATACCATATACTTAACATTCTAGCATATAAGGCATGTACATAATATACTCATCCATTCATATTCATGTACATAGGAAACAAACCTAGGAACTATCTTATCAAGGTACACATGTGAAATGCATAGACACGGTTCAATACCCTTACCATACAAGTGCACCTATCAAGTCATCATAGTTAAGGGAATACATAACATAACATTATAGAGTGGTTAACATATCATAAGACTCATTTTTCAAGACTTACAAGGTCACAAAACACATTCAAGTCCCCCAAATCATAGTAAACTCACATATAGAGTAATAGGAACTATAGACCACACACAACAACATTACAACATAGGAGACAAGACATCTTCATTACTTGAATCTAAGACTCCTAATCATGCATAAGACCATACATTCACGTAGAGGTTCATAGGTAGAGATCATAATACATAAGAGTATTCAAACATCAACATGTATACCATACCTAGCCCTAACATAGTCATTTAAACGTATATGAATCATCATGATATAACCTAGATCATAAACTAGTATTGAAGACTAGACATAATACTTCACAAGGTGTAATCATCATAACCACACTTTAAAGATACAATTGTCTTCAAGGCCATGAATAACACATATAAGGATTGACAACAAGGTAAACACCGCCACCATAACTGGACCATACCACACAATGTCATACAAGGCCAAGCATCTACCAATTTTATAGAAGAGTAGAGAGAATAGGGTCAACTTACAATTCCTCCAAGCTTTGATCATCATTTATGAATTCCAATAATTCAACATCAATACATGTATAACACAGTAGCTAAATGTACTATTACATAAACGAGTCTTACTTCAAACATCATGGTTTCAAGATCACATTAGGTACACTACTTCATCAAGTCTATAGAAAGTAGAGGAATATAGATAAATTTACCCAATCCCTAAACCTTCATAATAATTTATCAATCATCAACAATTTATATTCAATACACACGAATAACAATAGTAATAGGAAATTCAACATAGTTGAAACATAATTCAATCAACATAGAGTAAAGATCACAAGACCCACATTATAGGCCAATTTGAGAATTTAGGAGGATCATGGGTTCATCATGAAATTGGATTGAAAATTCATATCTAAAACAGTAGATAATCACTAATTTATCATAAAAGTTCTTTTGAAATCAATTTGAGAAAGAACGCATGGCTAGATTAAAAATTGGGAATTTTGGTCTTTGAATCACTTTTGAAAATCCTTGATTGAATCCTTAGATTAATGGATAACTAAGGATGAAGGATCACCATACCCTTTTTATTGAAGACCCATGAGAAATTTGAGAAGAAACCTTGAAAATCCAACCCCTAGCTTGAACTTGAGTTTTCCCTGAAATGGAGGTTTGAGAGAATTTGGAGAAGAAGAGAGTTTGGGATTTTTTATTTGCTTATTGGGTGTTGGGGATTTGACTTGGGAATAGAGTCAAATAAGTATTAAAACTGTTTATAACCGTCTTCCAATATTATAAAAGCACCCCACACTTATTTGGACTTTTATGTAATACTCAACTTTCATTTTTGAAATCTTCGTCGGGGAACAAGTCCGCGCCGTAGAGTTGCTACCGCAACATTTTCTTAAATTAAATTCCAAACAAGTGGAGCCTGCCATGTTCCCGCAATGCGGAGCAACATTTTGGCTCTTTGTGTACCAAGTACGCAATGCGGACTTGTTCCCCCAATGACCAAATGTTGCTGCCAGCCCAAGGCTTGGGTCCTTCTCTAGGACCCTTTGGTCGGTCCTCGGGGAGTTTTACCCGGATGTTTCCACTTCAAATACTCTGTCATATATGTTATGAATATCTCCTATAAATTTGAGCATCAAAAAACACATAAAACATACGAACCCACACTAGAACACAAACACACGTTTCAAAGGCTATCTTTCGAACGTCTCGGACGTTCTTGGATGTTTAACCTCCAAACTTCATGAAACTTAACACTCTTCATATGAACATAATTATTAATCATATAAGGACTTCATATGCCCATGACACACACATATGAACATAAAAACACTTAAGGCCTCTTGGTGACTAATCGTCGAACGTCTTGGTCATCCCTTGAAGTTTGACTTCCAAATGACTTTGAATCAAGTATACATTCTGTAAAACACTTCTTTAGCTTATTTTAAAACTTTTTAGGAACATCTTAGGCTCTTATAACCTTAATTCATTTTGAGGGTCCTTACAATATCCCTCACTTGGGAACATTCATCCTCGAATGACACTTGGAACACTTTACTTATAACAAGGACTTCAATGACCCCATAGAGTAGTTCACAACATTCATAACATCTTCACATAGAAACCAATGCACCACATTACAAGGAACACCAACCTCCAAGCCACGTAGTACTCAATGCACACAATCTAGCAAAATCCTAATTTACTCACATTCAAAAATGCATCTTACACGTAGGCTCTTGTAATGTTCATAGGAGGAACACCCTTACCCTAATCATAACATGGTCATTAAAATTTTAATCATTAAGAGATCATTATGCAACCAAATTAAGTCACACTTAGGAAGATTCAATCACACACAAGAACTAATACGCACTCACACTTCAGTGCACATAGACTTCAGTTAAGTAAATTAACAAGGATCTTTATTAGTTAGACATAGTGCCATAAAGGTCATACTCGACCATATCATGCTTAGTCATGTTTATGGAGGAATGTCCTTCTCCTCAACACACTTACATGTCTCATGAGTCCTTAACCAAGCAACGCACAAAGGTCAATTCATTTTAGAATGAGAATTTCTCAACTTTTTATAAAAGCATGGTCCAACTTTCTTCATAGTGAATACAAAATCATGCTTTCCAAATGATGCAAGTCACAAAATTTTCAAGAAACTCATAATTTTCATTTTAAAGAGGTTCAATTTCTCAGTTTAATGCACAACTAGCATATAAAGATGTACAATCAACATAGAAAACATGTATTTGATAAAAAAAAATCAAGTACTTTAGAATCTTCAAAATATTCTTAAGATAGTGTCAATCAAGACATACCAAACATATGAAGGTCATGCAATTCATACGTTATGCAAGACTCCTATCATGAACAAGCTTACTAAGAATTCTTTAGTTTCAAGCTCAAGTAAGAATAGAAGGATCAGATAAACATATCTACACCCTTACTACTCACATCACAATCCCCCACTTAGGGTAAACCCAATTAACAACAACTTAACCCAACCTCAAGAGGATCTTTAGCTTAATAACCTTCATCGTCATCACTTAAAAGTGATTACCAACCTAAAAGGAATTATAGTAACTTAACATAGAGATATCAAATGTATATAAAATCCTATCACCTAGGAATTCTATCCCCCACTTGGGGTAAGCCTATTCACATCATCCCCTTAAACACCAAGGTCAAGGCAAGTCAAAACCAACCTTCCATACTCCTCACACAAAAGGTTTAATATAATTGAGGTTTTCCCTCCAAATTTCACATCAAGGAGTCTACTAATTCAATCACAACCATCCCTCAAGGACTAACACCCAAAGGAAATCCATATCACACAAGTTAGGTCATACTACCCAACCTCATAAGGTCTCAACTATACCATAGACACCAAGGTCATACAACATTTAGGGGAAGAAATAGAAGATACTTAACCATAAGGACTCTTTCTTTTCTTTCTACTTTACAGTAAGACAACTTCTAGGTCAATCAACCCACATCATCACCCTACAAAAAATAAAGCAGGCTACCCTCACTTCTAGGATCAAACGTACACAAAAGACTTCAATCCATACAAAGCAATTATGAAGAACCACTCATACACAAAGGGCAATATTAGAACAATTAAACATACATATATAGGCAACATGCAATTTTAGCCACTTACCACACTTCCTAAAGTATTTCAAGTCTAAACCATACCATGAGACTATCATCATACAAAACCTTATAGCAACATACCATTCAAAAAGAAACTCATTTTAACAATAATAACTCCTAGCATTCTTTTAACCAAATCTTAGCATAACTCTTCATATAGGATATTATTTCACAAAATTCTCATATATAGCCATAATTGGCATCACATCATCAAAACATGCCAAAATTCAGCTTCACACATACTCATGAAACCATAAAACCAAGATAAACATCAAAACTCACATTTTCTCCCTTAAGCATAGAGTATCATCTCATCCAAGAAATCACATTTAAAAGACCACCGAACAAGAAAATATAAGAGAAAGATATTATAGAGTTAAATTATACGGCACAATAGGAGAATAATGAAGAAGGGAAACTCGATAATCCAATAGCCTCACGCACCACGGATGTGTCGCGACTCACCACCATTGACACGAGACTCTACTAGACGTGGTTGTAAGACCCCCGAAATGAGATAGGGTGTCTAGAGCCTAATGTATTCATCTTAATTTTATAAGGTCCTAAAAATGACTTATAATATGGTTTATAGGCAGTGTATGAAGTTTGAGGTGATTTGGAAGTCAAACATCAAGGGTCGACCAAAACGTTCGACGACTAGTCATCTGTGTGCCTCATATGTCTATGCATGTTTATATTTGTATATCATGAGCTTATGAAGTGTTAAAATGGTTTATAATGATGTAAAATGATAGTATATGAAGTTTCGTGAAGTTTGGAGGTCAAACAACCAAGAACGTTCAAGGCGTTCAAAAGATAGCCCTTAAGACGCTCAATGTGTGTCTTGATGGGGCCTAGCCTGTTTGGACGAGTTGCAGGTGTTTGTTTTGGGTGAAACTTTCGTGGAGTGTCTAAAACTTGTTAAGGGTTGTATTACGTTGGAAACGTCCTGGTACGACATCTAAAGGGCCCCGCAAAAGGCCCCACAAGAAGGGACCAAGGCTGGTCGAGACACTGCCTTGGTTGTGTCAATCGACGGACCAAACGACGGTCGGTTGGTCAACCAACGGCCCGTTGGTGAGGTATCGTCGATTGGTACTTAGATTGGTCAGGTCTCAAACAAAAATTTGGCTAAGTACCAGTCGACGGAAGCCAAAGGATGGTCTGTAGACTGATCTACGGCCAGTCGATTGCTCCGTCGATGGTAGCCTGTAAGTTACTGTCTGTGTCTGTTTTAATTAAGGGGCGAATGATAAATTCACCCCACGTCCTAACCTGACTCTAATAGGTAAATTTAGCTGATTTTGGATTTCTATAAGTCATTCAAAACGTGATCAACCCATTTCTGATCCCATACACACGTAAAAGTCTTCTTTCTAAAAATCTTCTCCCTAGAAACCACCATTGTTGGTGAAGCTCAAGAGATGCTTGGAGCTGGGATTTTCGTGGGTCAATCACCAGGTTTTATAGGTCTTCATGAAGATTAAGGTATGGTGATCTTCATCTCTAGTTATCTTTTCATCTAGAGAGTAATTCTCAAAGATTTCAAATAAGAAAAATATGATCAAACAATGTCTTCTTCAATCTGCCATGGGTTCTTTCTAAAAAAGTTTTGAACTATTGAATCATGATAAATTGAAGTTATTACAGTTCTTTTAACATGAATTTTACTCCAATTGCATGATGAGCCCATGCTCCTTCACCGAAACGATTTAGCCTTGCATGGGCTTTGTGATCTTGAATTGCTATCGATTGAATTATGATTCTATTACGTTGAAGTGATTGTATATACTGTGATTTACATGAATTTATGTTGAATTGATGTTGAAGGATACATGAGGATCAATGTATGAAGATTTGAGTATGTTTAACCTAGTTCCCACAGTTCACTGTAACATTGGCTTCTAAATGAATTAATGTGGATTTCGATCATGTTAAGTTGGTTGTATCTACTGTTTTAGGTTAATATCATGTTTGAATTATGAATATGAATCTTGTATGATTGAAGTAAAGATGGCTTATGGAAATTGAACTAGGTTCTTCTAGTCTATGGGATAGTAATGGGTAATCTCGACGTTGGGATAGTTGTTATATGAATTGTTCATGGTTAATTGTCCATAGCTACTGCCTATAATGTAATTTGATTATTAATTATAGATAATAGATAAAATGTGGATCAATGAATGATACTTTGAATAGGATTAAACTATATAAACTTATCTTCCACGAATATCTAACTTGAAAGCATATTTACAGTGATCTATAGTTCTTTGGCAATTGTAGTAGGATCTAGTTTAAGCTATGATTTCTTCAAGCTAATTCCCTAGACTTATGCTATTAATGAAATATAATTGATGATCAATGCAAGTGAATTGGATTAAATATCTATGCTCTTCTACTCTCTAGTATCTATGTGATGTATTGTATTAGATTTTAATGTGATCTTGTAGCGAATTGTACATGGTTTCTTTTATTATTATGGTACTCTAGCTACGGCCTTATACTTGAAATATTGATGAAAGAATAGTAAAGGTCAATGATGACCAAAGGCTAAAGGATTGGTAAGAATTGCTCTATTCTTCTACTTTTGTACTTCTCTATAATAATGTGATGAAGTCGTGAGTGGCATTGTGTGGTATGGTCAACTTATGGTGGCGGTGTTTCATTTATGTAATTATGTATATGTTGACCATGGATTTGAAGTCAATTTGATGAATATATAAAGAAGTGGTTATGATTATCTCTTTATGTGTAACTTGTGCCTAGTCTTCTATTTGGGTTGTGAATCTAGGTTATGTTGCTATTGTTATGAGCATGTGAAGGGTTATGTAATATCATGAGTAGGTGTTGCAATGTTTAGGTATTAATGGTTGATGATCCCTACCCATATACCCCTATGTGAATGTGTGAATAACTAATGATAGGAGTTTTAAAGTGTTCTATGAAGTCAACTTGTCTCCTATGCTATTGTGTGTTGTGTGGTCTATGCTTGAAGAGTATTCTGGTCTAAGAGGGTGGCTGCCTCAATGAGTTGTTGATGTCCATTATGTGATAATGTTGACCAATGTACACCTACTGTCACGACCCAAAATCGAGCCGCGAGTGGCACCCACACTTATCCTACTATGTGAGCGAACCAACCAATCTAAAACCCCAACATATTGAACAAAATACAAAGCGGAAGACTTAAAACTCATTATCCCCAAAATCTGGAAGTCATCATCACAAGAACATCTATCCTCAAGTTACTAATCTAAAAGTATCTAAGAAGCTAAAATAAATAAAAGGCTAGTCCATGCCGGAAGTTCAAGGCATCAAGACATTGAAGAGAAGATCCAGTCCAAGCTAGAAGCATTAGCTCACCCTGAAATCCGGTGTAGTGAAGACTGGCTAGAATTGCTGCTGAGTTGAAGACGACGGTACGTTTGCTGCATTCCCCAAATAACAAAGAAAGAAACAACAAGTAGGGGGTCAGTACAAAACACAAGTACTGAGTAGGTATCATCGGCCAACTCAAAATAGAAAACAGTATATATCAGTTCATATCATAAATCAACTACAATACTCAACATGTAGCAACAAGTACTATAATCATCAATAAGTACTACCAAGTTCATCCATGAGGACTCAAGCCTCAATACCACACTCATTTGGGAAATTAGGTTCATTACATTGAGTATATAAACATCTCTCAAGATTCATTATCTTTCTTCCTCTTGTGTCGGTACGTGACACTCCGATCCCCTA